>SDVV010039773.1:0-10597 GCA_016164225.1 Gammarus roeselii | reverse complement strand
ATGTGGAATTTGATTTCATATCGAAATTTAATACGGGACTCAATCTGGTCAAAACTTTTTGATGAATAATATCACGTAAATCACCGATGCGTTCAAACATCGTTAGGTAAATGGACTTTTGAAGATTTATCTTAATCTTAAATCATAAACTGATTTTATCCCGCTACTGTGCGTCATTTCAGAATAGTCTCGTTACGTGAGAGGGCACAGTTTCTTCCAAACAATGCACTTCATCTGCTCTTCACTGTGCCTAGACTGACAGTTACCTCATAGAGACAGTCTATCTTCGTACGCACGAAAATGTTGAAAGGAAGGACCATTCGAAGAGTTTTAATATTTTCAAGTAAAATTCATGATAGAAATAATGAATTTGAACAAATTCAATGACATTTATGATACCAATATTTGATAAATCGTTTGGTTTATACAACATTTGATAAGACATTTATAGCTAAATCAAACCGTGGATAGAAGTCCGATTGACACCTTGAAATGCCTATTTGATCCTGTTCGAGCAGAATAGCTGCAAGGGCTAAAAATGTGTTTGCTTTACCGCATGAGTTTACATGGTTTTCCAACTTCTGCTGGTTCCATGCGAGTCGCTCGTTCTTCAATTAATATAATCATGATAATGTCAGAGTTCACGGAAATACGTTGAATTCTGGATCTTTTTCTCCCCAGGGATATTTCATTCATAACCGAGATAGCTTTGTTTTCAAGTCCATGTCACATCCACTTAGCATGAAATATAAAATTGTGATGTCCCCGCAAGAAGATTCACAGAGAGGACTTTAATCAAGGATTAGTCGCGATGCAATAAAAAAAATCGACAGAAATGCTTCTTTTTATTTCGCTTCTGCTCATCGAACATCAGTGCGGTTCATGAGGAGCAAGAGCATGGCATATAACATCAGTGCGGTTAGTTGGTGCGTGTTCATGAGGAGCCAGAGCATGGCATATAACATCAGTGCGGTTAGTTGGTGCGTGTTCATGAGGAGCCAGAGCATGTCATATAACATCAGTGCGGTTCGTTGGTGCGTGTTCATGAGGAGCCAGATCATGGCATATAACATCAGTGCGGTTAGTTGGTGCGTGTTCCTGAGGAGCCAGAGCATGTCATATAACATCAGTGCGGTTAGTTGGTGCGTGTTCATGAGGAGCCAGAGCATGTCATATAACATCAGTGCGGTTCGTTGGTGCGTGTTCATGAGGAGCCAGAGCATGTCATATAACATCAGTGCGGTTAGTTGGTGCGTGTTCATGAGGAGCCAGAGCATGTCATATAACATCAGTGCGGTTAGTTGGTGCGTGTTCATGAGGAGCCAGATCATGGCATATAACATCAGTGCGGTTCGTTGGTGCGTGATCACGAGGAGCCACAGCATGGCATATAATGTCAGTGCGGCAGTACAATTTGTAATAATTATTTTATCCGTGTACAGAAACCAGTAGGCCTACGCTTCGCAGCACCGGCTGACAAAGACGTGGTTTAGCTGCGTTCGATCTGTCTATTCATTGTGTAGCAAGTGTATATGTCAATTGGTCATCATATCTTGATAAAATATTTCTCACACAATTTTTTTCCATTGTATAACATGTAACAATAACTTCCGATTCCCAATCGAAACGAAACTAATGAAAAAACAATTTATTACAATGCGCCATTACTAAAAAGGATTTATTTTCGTGAGCCTCTAAATCTATAATAGCACTCATACATATCGTAAAAATGAACCCTCTTGCAATAGCTCTTCGTAGAAAAAGAAGCAAGATAAAAAGATAAACGGGTGTACAGAACAGTTTGAAACAGATCGATGACAAAAGGTCCATTCGACAAATCAGCCGCAGCCGTTTGGCAGCACATTATTCTGCGCTCGACTCATCGACGCAGAACAATATTAAATTAGTTAATACATAAAACCACGATTTGCGATAATATTTATCGTGAAGTTTGAATTATTTGTTAAATAGACCAAATGAGGTATTGAATTGTATTTGTTTTTAGACATTTTACTGCGAGGCACTCGTGACGTCACGAACCTGATCACTGGGCAGTGGTGACGACAGGCCACGTGACAGCTACGTCATCAATTAAACTACTCGGCTTGCCCGGTTCTGAATTGAGTGCCAATTCACCATATCAGCCTTAGTATCAATATTGATGCTATGGTCTTACCATTTAAGAGTTGAACGACGAATGCATCTACAACAGCCTACACCATGACAGCCTACACCATGACAGCCTACACCATGACAGCCTACACCATGACAGCCTACACCATGACAGCCTACACCATGACAGCCTACACCATGACAGCCTACACCATGACAGCCTACACCATGACAGCCTACACCATGACAACCGAGTAGTACGGCTTATATGTAAGCAAGGAAGATGTAGCGTCGATTTATATGAAATCGGACATAATTCATTAAAAAATTCACTAGCACTGAGACTACGTGGACCGCCTTTAACCAGAGCGATGCCAACCTCTAGTCTCAAGCTACTTCTAAAGCTTTGATCTGAAGATTAGAAGAGAACGCAAGTGATACGGTGGGAAAAGAAATCCCAGAACTCGCGGAACAGCTCTAACATGAAACAACCACAATGAATTCGTATCGAAGCAAACACACAGCACATCAGTACTCAAGCGTTAATGCCTCCCAGGGGCAGAGCGAGGGCAAGAGTCCATTTGTCTCCAAGTTTTGCTCAACCTCAGAAAAAATGACCAACAGCTCAAGATTTCGCGGACCCCAAAAACGGAGAAAAATTGCAGTCGTTAGCCCGACCTCAGTGCTCTTGCTGAAGCGGCCGTCCGCAGCTTCACATAAAAGAGTGGACATATTTACTTCAGAAATATTTATTATTTACTAGAACGAAGGCATATTTAGATAGTCCAGTCGAGGAGAGTGACAGATTAATCATCTGAGTGAAACATTGTCATGAAACAGGCTTGTAAAAAGTTTTCTGGTTAGAAATCGATAAATATTAATGAAATTACGTTCTGTAGGAAGAGTTAGATTATGACAAGAGCTTATTATTTTCGATATATTCCCTAACCGCTAATCAAAATAAACTAGTAGGAAAGTTTAACGAAAACCTGATGTCGCCGATAAATTTACCAAGATTATTCCTGCCTCGATTCACATAGCAGATTCTTCGATGTTCCGTTCCGTTCTTTTAACTAACGTTGCAATAATTCTTTCGCGTCTCTATTTTGCCTCGCAATTAAACTCTCTCCAAGGAATACGAGCTTCTCACTGCCATCGTGAATGATCTTTAACTTGTTTAAACGGCGCCAGCGTCTTCACAGGTCCCAGAAATCGTCTCGAAATATCACCTACAGAAGCCTTCAAGAGAATGGCTTCCTTTCAAGGAGCCCCAGGAATTAACTCAGCCTAAAGATAAATTGTTCTCGTGTCGCAAGGCAACTGAAGCCATCAAAGCCGCTGAGAACATCTTTCTGGTAGTATGGCCGACCGGTTCTGATCTTGACACAAAAGTAAAATCAGAGGCCTTACAAAGGATTTTTTTTTGGGTGACAAGCAAAATTTTATATTACTTGTATTCAAAGAAATGGTCTAGACCTGAATCAAGTATGCAAGGCACATAAATGGTATACTGAAACCAATATAAAAGGATTTTCTCCAAAAGTAAAGTCATCACCGGCAGCTGCGGCGCTGTCAAGACAACGGTCTTGTTTTAGCTTCATGAGAAAACCTGAGGTGTTCTGTGAAATAACAACGACACATTATATCTCCTCAGGCTATTTGTAACCATATTTTTATGATTCCAAAATCTCAGTTTCTCAGTCTTTTTCAAACAGAAATTGCAGAACTGATTTTTGGTATATATTTTAGACCATCTTCTCAATATAAACAAACCAAAATAAAAATCACGAACCTCATTCCCATTGGCTGGGCGCATTCAAATTAGTTTTTGTATCGGGTCTTGAAGGAGTTTTATTATCCAAAAAAATTGCATGCAAAGCGTTAGTTTCTAAAATGTAGGTAATTAATGACGTGAAAGATAAGAGTCTGTGTAAGGATTGCAACGTCACTCACATTATTAAGTTCGTTGCTCAGAAATAATGTTGTACAAAGAAACCAAGAGTACACGAAAAATATTTATTAAAAATACTCCTAAAGTCAATGAAACATAAAATTCTACAGTCTTGACTAAATCCCTCGTTTTCATTATTGAAAATCATTTACACTTGTGCAATATGTCAGATGTGTTCTCTAATTCAGAGTTTTTATATTTAGTCAATATTTTCACAATATTTTTCCTATTGCATGATGAAACCCCAAACATTATTCGGCTTGAACGATTCCTAATCAGATTACCGCTATTATGGAGGTGGTAAGAGGAAGGAACGCAAGGAAGGAGACGAAGATAAGAACGGAAAAAATATTGAGTATGAATGGATGGGGATAGGGACAGAAAGGGAGAAAAGAGGGAGCAGGAATTGGGATGAGAATAAATATGTTTGCCAGCGGTGGTTACAATAAAAAAGTAGTTGGATATGAGAAATTAGAAATATGAGTTAAGAGAGGAAAGGTTTGAGACGTGAGGTAAGGGGATGAGGTGGAAGAGAAGAAAGAACGGGACAGAACGTTCAACGTAGATTCAGAGTAGGTTCAACGTAGATTCAGAGTAGGTTCAACGTAGATTCAGAGTAGGTTCAACGTAGATTCAGAGTAGGTTTAACGTAGATTCCGAGTAAGTTCAACGTAGATCCCTAGTAAGTTAAACGTAGATTTCGAGTAGACTTAACGTAGTTATCGAGTAGGATTAACGCAGATACAGAGTAGAATTATTGTAGATACAGAGTAGGTTTAACATAGATACCGTGTAGGCTTAACGTAGATTCAGAGTAGGTTCAACGTAGAGTAGTACTAGTAGTTATTTTTGCCCTCCACCTGGGCCATACCTCGAAGTCGTCGCACGAATCCACCCAGAGCCCCTGCGGGCGTCTAACGATGTATTATTATATAAATAATACAAAATTGATCACCATGAAAAACGGGCACAAATAAATATTGGAGCCCATAGAGGAAAAAAAGACTAAAATAAAGTGTTAATGATCTATAAAATGAATAATCATCCATCCACCCCAAAATACAACTATAGATGTCGGTGTGTGATGATACCCTGTGGCTCTCCCTTTCATGTGCTCACCCTTTCATGTATGTCTACCGAAGTGCCTTAACGACGAAGGTACAGTAGCGAAAGAAAATTCGTTTATGGTTAGTCTGTAACCGGAAACACACATTTGATTCTTCCCACGTGGAATTGAACTTCTTACATATTTTTTTTTATGATAATATATGTGAACAAATCATCTTA
Organism: Gammarus roeselii; assembly: GCA_016164225.1. NCBI lineage: Eukaryota > Metazoa > Arthropoda > Malacostraca > Amphipoda > Gammaridae > Gammarus > Gammarus roeselii. Next base: position 5,247 of record SDVV010039773.1, on the reverse strand, counting down.
ATGGGTAATATCAAGTAAATTTCGATGAGTTCAAATATCGAGCGAAAAATTAACATGGAAGATTTCACCTAGTTTTCAATCATAAACAAATTTTCTTTCGCTACTGTATATGCAACGTGTTATAAAATTAACAGTTAAAAAAATAATTGCTGTATGCAAAGCTGTATTATCTTTCCCCTTTGTCAGACACGGTACATATACATAAAAAACAGAATCTCCGGATAACAATCGCGAGCCCTTGACCGGGCTGAGTTCTTTCAGGTGGTACTCAACCACATTCCTGGTGTGGTACTCATCCACACTCTTGTTGTGATACTCAACCGCACTCCTGTTGTGGTACTCAACCGCACTCCTGTTGTGGTACTCAACCACACTCCTGTTGTGGTACTCAACCACACTCCTGTTGTGGTACTCAACCACATTCCTGTTTTATTGAAAACGACTTGGAATTGAGATTTGCTGGCCTCATATACTCGTATAAGAATTACAAACGAATAATTTAATTCGAGCTATGATAGGAACTTAATTTTAGTAAAAAGTGATAAAACACAGACAAATTTCTTCAATAGTTTACGTGGTGCTCTGCCTTGGTTGGTTGTGGTGTGTTCTGCATGGGGTGTCGTTCTTCAAATAAAGTATCGAGTGTCCAAATCCATGCATTATTACCGAATCCTGACCTTTTCTAAGACCATCTCTCGTTTTATAAGAAATGAAGAGAAAACCTTTCAAATCGGCTATGATTGGAATCAGATTTTGAGAAAGCAAAATCAAATATTGGAAAAAGCTGACGCATGAATCGGCGTGTGAAATTCATCTAGAACTTGAGATATAACACATCTAAATCTCAGGATGTTTGAGGGAACCTTAGCATTTTGAAAGTAGGCATTGAACTGGGGCAGATGGAAGGACAAATGCAAGTAACGACAATAGCCCTTCGAGCAAGACAGGCCAAGGGTTAAAATATCATGACTGAATGATCCAACATTCGGAGGAAATTTCTCAAAATAACTCTCATGGGTGCTGGCGTAAAGTCAGGAGTTGAAAATAGTAAGGGTTTCATCTTCCGACGCCACTGGAATTCAATATGAATATACGTCTGGTCTGTCGATAAAAGACAGTAGGTTGAAACCAACTTGTCCAACACAGATTTAGGGAGCCATTACACAACAAAGCATAGCAGAATATCAAGGAAGATTATAGGAGGAAAGTCGTCAACCTAAATGAAATAGTTGTTTTACGAGACGGATCAGCTAGCTTAGCGATAAATGAACGTGAGCAAAGTTTGTAGCCGACTGAGCTGAATCGCGAGGGTGCACTCTGCTGCAGACGACCAACAAGGCAGCTACAGCCATACTTATACGAAGAGGACAGTATAATAATGTGGCTTGGTAGGCAAAATAGAACAGGGCAATCAGAAAAATTTGAATGGAGCTGTATACAAACATTAAAGCTAATACCTACATTCAATTGTATCATATTAATGGAGACGTTCATTATCAGTTTCTGTGGGCTGCTGCGTCTAAACAGAAACAGCGACATAAATTAACTGATCTCTGACGTTTAGATTTAGTAATGAATTACTGGATTATTGTTGGGCTACTGCGCGAAAATAAATGTCTAAAAATACATGTGCAAATTGTGCCGCACTAGTAAATAGGCCATCCCGTATGTGCCGTATCAGCAAACCAGGTCAATAGATTTGATAAGTATCAGTAACAATGTTATCCCGTTTGATTAAGTATCCGTAACAATGTCATCCCGTTTGATAAGTATCGTTAACAATGTCATCCCGTTTGATACATATCGGTGACTATGTCATTCCGTTTGATAAGTATCGGTAACTATGTCATACGGTTTGATACATATCGGTAACTATGTCATTCCGTTTGATAAGTATCGGTAACTATGTCATCCCGTTTGATAAGTATCGGTAACTATGTCATCCCGTTTGATAAGTATCGGTAACTATGTCATTCCGTTTGATAAGTATCGGTGACTATGTCATCCCGTTTGAGCTTCATCAGAAACCGTCATTCCATTCGTCATTTCCAGAAACTATGTCATTCCTTTCAGCCGTATCAGTAACTAAGTCTTTCCGTCGAGCCGTGTCAGTAACTGTCATTCCATTGAGCCGTATCAGTAACTGTCATTCCATTGAACCGTAACAGTAACTATGTCATTCCATTGAGAGAATAAAATTCCTCAACAGCCAATCTTCAACCCTACCGACCCAAACGAAGTTGAGCAATCATTAACGATTTAAAAAATAGTTGCAGCACTGGCTGGGATAACATCACAATCAATGTAATTAAAGCTATATCTGGAACTATTGTAGCTCCCTTGACTCAATTTATCAATAAATCTCTCATGCAAGGAATTTTTCCTGATGCACTCAAAATCGCTAAAATAAGTCCAATATATAAAAATAAAAGCAAAACAGACATAAAATTATCGCCCAACATCAGTCCTGCCGTCTTAACCAAAGCTTATGAAAAAGTACTCTATGGTAGACTATATACTCATTTAGTCTCAAATAACCAACTTAGCCAAATTCAATTTTGCTTTCAGGAATACAGAGCATGCTGTATTAAAATTCGCTGGAGACGTTGTGGATGGGTTTGATAGTGGTAAAGTCACCGTTGCAACTTTTATGGATCTTAGCAAAGCTTTCGATTGCGTGTATCATAAGATTTTGGTTGCGAAATTACAGCATTTTGGAGTTAGTTCCATTGATAAGAGCTGATTAAAAAGTTTTATTCATTAGAGAAAACACCTAGTGAGTTGGGATAAACAATCATCAGTCAGTGCGTTAAATATAGGAGTACCGCAAGGGTCGATCTTTGGGCCTTTGCTCTTCCTTTTACATACTAATGACATAGTAAACACTAGCGACAGGTTATCCTTCGTACTTTTTAAGTCAGATAATACTACAGTTTATTTGACCGGGAAAAACCTCAATGATACTATTACTAATATGAATAACCAATTGGTTCACATTTCAAACTGTTCCAAATCTAACAAGCTGACGCTAAATGTCGACAAGACGCAGGTATGATATTTTTCAGGCGGATGATACCCAATCCTTACACACAAGTCGAATTGAACGGTCAACCGGTGGCATATGTAGCAAAAACAAAGTTTCTCGGTGTATTGGTAGATCAGAGACAACTGGAAAGATCACGTCTCGTTTGCTGCCGGGAAAATATCCACATCATGTGTCAACCTACAAAATTTGAAATTCTCTTACAACTCCTGCTTAAAGTCTATTATACTATAGCCTTATTCATTCCTTTCTGACGTTTTGTGTAAACGTGTATGCTTCTACCTACAAAACAAACTTAGGACCCATTGCTAATAGTCAAAAGCGTGTCATCTGAACACTATCACATGCTAGCAGACGTGACCACACGTTGTCTCTCTTCTGTCAATGGGACATTCTCATCCTCTGTGTCACATCAACTTACCTTGATAACGGTTTTGTCATTACAAATAATCCTTTGTATGAACTTCGCAACAATGCGGATTTTCAAATTCCCCCAAATTCGTCAACACAGTCCCAACTATTTTAAAATAAATAGCTGCTAGAACCTAGAATTTGATTACCATAGATTTAAGGACGGGTAGAAGTACAGCCACCTTGAAACGTTAACTAAAATTATACCTGTTTGAACCGATACGTGCAGAAATTCCTGAATTGTAATTTACTTCTGCTATGCAATTTGTTGTGTCAACTATTTATGTTCCATCAGTTTCATTTTAGAGATGCTTATATTCGAGTTCATTTTCTCGCTTCATATACTCAGATTTCAAATTATCTTATTCATCTAGAAATCAGTTTCATCTATTATACCCATCGATTGTGACTCATTGAAATAAAAAAAAATCGTGTGCATATGTTAATAGGTCATGCTACCTATGCAGTTAGTTTCAAATTGGTGTCACCGTACGCTAAAAAATGTGTGAATAATGTAGTAGATAAGATCATGTCGGACATTTTCTGCTCTCAAGTTTTTTTAGTTAACGTCAGTTGAAACAGTAAATAGTCATATTAAGTAAACGTTGGTGATCAGACTTATTTTGCTTATTTTTCTGAAATTGGTCCAATTTAATGCTTTCATCTGTCTCGACATATTGACAAGTGGAGAGTAGAGGACGTCCTCCAACTATGTCCATCGGTTGGTCCTTACTCCTCAACCCTGGTTATAAGTTAATATCAAATTCAACTAAGTAGCAAACGTTGTCTTCAGAACAGCTCATGCTGACGAAGACTTGGTACGTATCATCTGTGTATTCTGATATTTCTGCTATTTTGCCAGCATGTTATTATACTTCAATAAATGTTAAATCCCTAAATTCATTGAGCCGTATCAGTAACCAAGTCTTTCCGTCGAGTCGTGTCAGTATCCATGTCATTCCATTGAACCGTATCAGCAACTATGTCTTTCAATTGAGCCGTATCAGTAACCATGTCATTCCGTTTGAGCCGCATCAGTAAAATCACCGCATTATGCTGTTCTATTTGAGCCGTATCAGTAACTCAGTCATTCCGTCGAGCTGTATCAGCAACCATGTCATTACGTTTGAGCCGTATCAATAACTTTGCCATTCCGCTTGAGCCGTATCAGTAATTGTCATTCCGTTGTGCCGTATCAGTAACCATGTCATTTCGTTTTGAGCCGTATCAGTAACTATGACATTCCGTTAGAGCCGTATCAGTAAGTGTCATTCCGTTGTGCCGTATCAGTAACTATGTCATTCCGTTTGAGCCGTATCAGTAAGTGTCATTCCGTTTGAGCCGTATCAGTAAGTGTCATTCCGTTGTGCCGTATCAGTAACCATGTCATTCCGGTGAGCCGTATCAGTAACTATGTCATTCCGTTTGAGCCGCATCAGTAAGTGTCATTCCGTTGTGCCGTATCAGTAACAATGTCATTCCGTTTTGAGCCGTATCAGTAACTATGCCATTCCGTTTGAACCGTATCAGTAACCATGTCATTCCGGTGAGCCGTATCAGTAACCATGTCATTCCGTTGAGCCGTATCAGTAACCATGTCATTCCGTTGTGCCGTATCAGTAACCATGTCATTCCGGTGAGCCGTATCAAACCATGTCATTCCGGTGAGCCGTATCAGTAACCATGTCATTCCGTTGAGCCGTATCAGTAACCATGTCATTCCGTTGAGCCGTATCAGTAACCATGTCATTCCGTTGAGCCGTATCAGTAACCATGTCATTCCGGTGAGCCGT
>SDVV010039772.1:0-10597 GCA_016164225.1 Gammarus roeselii | reverse complement strand
TTCATAGGACGTTCATAAATTAATTTCACTGAAATGCTGGGGTGTGAACTCGTGGATGCTTTAGCTTCCATCAAAGTTCGTTCATTTAGTTCAAAATTCAATGACATCATGATGCCCTTATGCATATAACGGTCCCATTTCTCCCGGGGATTGCTTTTAATGAGATATACGGTTCGTCATATGCATGAATATTCTGTAGACATTCATGGCCGAGTGTACTGACATTAAAACGCAATTTACGATGGTTGAGTTCTGAAATTATTCTGGTCCTATGGTATATATTACGTTCTATTTTTTATTTGATCAATTTTTAGTTAAATGCAATTCCAAAGTTGTCACAATCATCGTTTGTGTGTGCTCTATGTTTGATTTGGCCCATGGCGTTTTATATTTTGAACGATGTTCCTAAACAGGTGCTTTAGAAATGGAATAACACTTTATTCTCAACCCATAGAACGGTTGTTGTTAATAAACATGTTTTAGTCCCTAAATTGCTACTGAAAATGTTCTGTTGCTGTTCGCAGATTTTATCAGGTCATGAAGTATGGTATTTCCCACGAAAGCTAAGGCTATGAATATCGTTCTTTTTCTTCAGTGTAATCCTTATTAACAACGGGTTCGAAATGTGTTAGTCGTTGGAGATTGCATTATGTTGTCTTCTCATTCTCAAAATTACTTTTTCTCGACGCGTACCGCTACCAGTGACCGACTTAGTGGAGACTGTCGTACTTCAGGTTGCCGAAGGCTCCTCCAATTAAGGTCCACTTAACTTCGTCGAATATTTTGCAGCTGTGCTCAGAAACTTTTCCAAAGTTTCTCAAAATTGCTTTATGGAACAGAGAAGTAAATTTTCTTGCTATTCCTTCAGATGTTCAGGACTTGAAGTTGAACCAAACTGGTCGCGAGTTTTTTTGCGGGTAGAACTAAATTGGAACGCCGATAGTGCATTTTTTTAGCATGCTGAAATTCACCAGACATTGTTATTGAAAGGATATTTATTTTATTTCCTCGGACAGAACTGAAGTATTACAGAAGTTTGAGAACTGTCCATTCAAGTCATAATTAATTAGCCGCTTGCACCGACACTCTTCTATAAACTAGAAAAATTATTAAGCACCGACCTCAAATTAGTTATTCATTTATATTCTGCCACATGTTTGGTTCTATTATGTGAACTGTAAAGAACTTAGATGCTCAAAACATTTCCATGGACAGTAATGAAAACTTCATGTCAGAGCTTCTCCCATCTTACATGCAATTGTCATTTCCCAATTGTTCCGAACGATCGGTAGAGGAATGGTGGTGATGGTTCCGAAATATCTTCCGATATAAACGAATCCTAATCAGCATTGGCATTCCTTCGATAATAAATTATTCCCTCTCCATGTCAAAATGAAAAAAAAATGCAACAAAAAAGCCTGGAATTAACAGGTCATGATAACTTATTTACAATCATTCATTCCTGCGTAGAGCTCATCGAAGTCATGATAAGTACCTCCATCCGTTCACATATCTAAAGGCAAGAAATAAACCTCACTCCGACCTTGTGTTGCAGATCATTCATGACTGTTTCATTTTCAAATAAGTTAAATATTAAGAACGGTTGTATTTCAATAACTATTTAATTTCAAAACTATTTCGTTTTTCCTAGCGTATCCGCACTGCACAGTTTTAAATATGCTCCCTTATAACACCGGCTTCAATTTTTCTTAAAATTCCTGCACCTCACAGTTTTCTCCAGAAACAGCGTCAATTGAACACTTCAGATGATAATGAGGTTAACTGGATCCATGCTCTGTTCACCAGTTATTGAATGCTTCTGACTTGACACTAAACGGGCTTTGCATTGATATAGTCCAGTTTAAATTATCAACAACAAGAATTTAATATTATTCAGAATTTGTGCTGTGCGTTCTCGACTGACCGCGATTTTTTTATTTATTTTCCAGTTGCGGCAATAACTGTCAATATCATGTCAGTACATTCTGTAGGAGCAATGTACCAATATTTTTAGTGTATAAATGAGTGCTCAAATATTTTTCCTCCATGAACACTATTCTAATGGATTGATTGTCTGGGAACAGCGCATCGAAAATGTTCATTATAAAACATAGCTGCTTGATAAAGAAACTTTTGTGAACTACGCACCTCTACCTACAAAATATCAGGTAATCATCTAAGCGAACGAAATGGTTCGGTATAGACATTGTGACAAATATTTCCTGAAATGATATATTTTGATGTGGGGACAATCTGAGAATATGGACCTATAAACTCGATAAATAGTGATGCTTGCAGCTATTTAAAGCGTCTAAAATATCTCCACCATGACATACATCCGAATACATGACCTATAAGTTCGCAATTACTATGTAATTCCTATAGTAGAGGACAACGGGAATAAAAAACCTGCATCACGAAGGTTGAAGTCGTCAAGGTGACACGGAAGGGGGCAAAATCAAACAAATTATGGCAAGGTTGGATGAAGATTTTCCCAGTAATTTCAATACTTGTCAATATGAGAGCAGGTTATGAATTCTTCTTCTGCATTCATCGAATTTAGTATAATTGACGAATTCGGTCAAATCTTTCATCATAACGCAGAACACCTACTTCTTCATTCCATTTCAGAATAAATTATTTGTGTCACGTGCGCTAAATCGAAAGACTCCGTTCGCGTCCCAAACACTTAAGTTCCCTATGTCAAGAAATCAGCTGAATTTCAATCCAGCAAACTGCCATCAACTCGTAAAAAACAATCTATCCAACTCAAGTTCAACAGAGATAACAGTCCCAATATTGAGTGAGCTGTTCCCATATTGCACGTCATGATTTGACATGAAAGTGTATTTTTTCGTCGACTGGTTTTTCACTGATAAAATAACAGTTTTTCACTGATAAAATAACAGTTTTACACTATCTCTACTATCGGAAAAAAATGATTTGTTCGAAAGCCAACCTAATTAAATTGGCCCAACATTATTTGAAGCAAGTCACGATTTTTTCAAAGCGAGGGTTTTGAAGTGGTGAAAATTAGACTGAAATCTCATACGTGCGCTTATCAACTTCATTTTAATTGAGGGGAAATACATTTTTTTGAAAGTGGATACGTGACGTGACATCCTTATACCGTATTAAAATCATGCTATATTTATAAGCAAATGTAAGAACAAGTTATACAATTATTTCCTTGATATCAGGAAGGACGTGTACATGCATTTCAATCAGCTTTGTGTCTGGAATAGCCTCAAATGATCCCTAACAAAACATTTTAGTTCACTGGCCTCAACACTCTCAAAGCGGTGCCTTGCGACTGCAACTCTTTCATGTACAATTCCTTTGGTTTTTGTTCTGTGAGGTTGATGTCTATTGGTTTTCTAGTTATTTGTAAGCAGATGTAAAACTTCTGTGTTATAAGTAATATTTAAGATCAAACGTTTGATTGATGGGATTGGTTCCTTTGTTGCCGGTCGTCATGCAGCCGGTGAAGACAATGTGATTATTAGGTCAAACGCTGTTATTTGAATATGCTCAAAAGAGATCATTGGGAGAAGGTAAAGTACGAATATGAATTTAGGGTAGAAAAGAACGGAACCCGATCGCAATGTGGTTGCTGTCGTATTTCGAATACGAGTAAAAATCCAATTCCACGAGAGTTTTCTTGAATGTTTCATCAGCCCTCCAGGCGGTATTATTGCTAATCAGCAGTTGCATCAGCGGACTGGCAAACAATATGGCGTCAGTGACCCCCCTTAGGTTCACTCAATACCACGGATGATTTCGTATCAAAAATATGATCTCCAGACATCAACCATAACATGATATTGCCTACGTACCTTTAAAACACGGCATATGTAACTTGTAATCTTTTCGTAAACAATATGTAACATTTTCAGATTATCAATTTCATATAAAGACGTTACGATTCCAATCACACACTATGAAAAATACGAATTCATTATTAAATAATGTTTGATTGAAGGTCCTAGGCTCTGAAACGGATGTTTAGTTTCATACAGCCGTCAGATGTTTGGGACTGTTAGCTCCTGTGTTCTCGATACTACCGGTTCTTCTTCCAAAAATGTATGAATCTTATTAGAGAAAGCCCTTCTAAGTTACTCGCTACTCATCAGACTGATAAGACAGCAAGGAGCCTACCAAAGTGCCTTCGTTGTTCCTTGACGAGATTGCGTTTGCCTGCTTTATTGTCTCGTTACTGCGTCTCCTTCTCGTCAATTTGCACTAATGAGACCATCACAATTGGGACTCGACGGTGACTGAGATGACGAGCTGTTACTACTGCCCCGCCACCGCTTTCGTAGCAAGCAACCTTGACGGTGACTGAGATGGCGAGCTGTTACTACTGCCCCGTCACTGTTATTGACACAAGCAACCTTGACGGTGACTGAGATGGCGAGCTGTTACTACTGCCACGCCACTGTTACAGTCACAAGCAACCTTGACGGTGACTGAGATGGCGAGTTGTTACTACTGCCCCGCCACTGTTATCGGCATAAGCAAGTCACTCTCCGTCAAGGGAAATACGAATGGTTCGCTTGTAAAAGGATTTAAGCAAAGACTCTGTATTTTTCCCAACGCGCTCCTGATCGCCTTGTTCAACTGTATCTGTTTTGTCGACTAGGTTGCCAGTTTGTGCCCTTACGTTTAACTCAATGATGACTCCATTTGCTTAACGTGAATGTTACAGAAGAACTATTATGTTTCTGTAAAGAAAAATGACACATTCAGCTAAGAATTCTTCAAGGAATTCGATTTCTGCAATTGGAGTTTAGCAAATGATAAACTCAGTTGTTTAGCCTCAAAAATACTCATAATTTACACTGCCTGATGATGTATATTAAATTTCCAGTAGTTCGCATGACCTACTGAATAGATACGGCCCGAGTGACTCTGTATCCGGAATTCCATGTCAATTTACGAGTCGCCAGGCATTAGGCTTGTCAATTTACGTTGTCTAGTAACGCGATGAGGCACGGACGCCCGTATTCGGAGCGTTGACCGTAACCGCGACTCCTAAGTATTGCGATGAGTTACAGGCGCCCGAAATTAGAGCGTGACCGTAACCTCGACTCCTAAGTGTTGCGATGAGTTACAGGCGCCCGTAATTAAAGCCTGACCGTAACCTCGACTCCTAAGTGTTGCGATGAGTTGCAGGCGCCCGTAATTAGAGCGTGACCGTAACCTTGACGCATAAGCGTTGCGATGAGTTACAGGCGCCGTATATCAGAGCGTGACCGTAACCTCGACTCCTAAGCGTTGCAATGAGTTACAGGCGTCCGTAATTAGAGCGTGACCGTAACCTCGACTCCTAAGTGTTGCGATGAGTAACAGGCGCCCGTAATTAGAGCGTGACCGTAACCTCGACTCCTAAGTGTTGCGATGAGTTACAGGCGCCCGTAATTAGAGCGGGACCGTAACCTCGACTCCTAAGTGTTGCGATGAGGTGCATGCGTCCGTAATCGAAGCGTTCACCGTAACCTCGTCTCGGAAACATCATACCTCCTTGGAAATATCTGATTGCGTTAATTTGAGAGCAGTTCCCACACTGGTGGGATGATAATTGCAATGAGTGGAAAATTGCTCGTGAGTGTATGTTCCGCTTCGTTCATTATGAAGAGGTTGGAAGGAGAACAACTTTAGGAACATGATGAGTAACATCAGTAACTGTACTATTGGTGACAGCTTGCAATGTGATGTGCTATAGGACACCGTTATGTGCAGTTATCGCACGTGCACGCTGTATATCAATCATTTCGTTCGTATGAACGAAATGATTGAACGCCTGGGGGTAACAGCCATTTAATATATTCTTATTTTGTATAGCTTCGTTCAATGATTCGTCCAATAAACCCACAAATAATTCTGGTAGATAATCATAATTTATTATATTATTTTTCAGCTTACAATTATTCATTCAACTTCGCATACTCCAGCCTCAAAATGCAATGCTGTTTGGCCGTGTACACACTGCATTGCCATTGCATCAGTTTTCCCTCTTTGGAACATTTTCCTCTGGCGCATATGCCTTGCAATGCTTCCAGGACGTGAGAACACTTCTATGTCCGCCACCACCATTCACCTGCTCTAAACAACATTTGCCTCCTGGCTCTCATGCCTGCAATGCTTCCAAGACGCGAGAACACTGCATTGTCCGCTACCACCATTCACCCGTTCTAAACAACATTTGCCTCCCATAGCCACCGCCCTGCCCTGTCGTTGGGCCGTGTACACATTGTGTAACGACCCACACTGTCGTACCTCTCAGTGTCGTCGTGGCTGGTCATGAAGCGACCAGTCCTGTCGAGCAAGTTGATATCGCATCAGACAAAATCGGATGCAAATAAACCAATGCTTCGTAGGAGCTCCTCTTGTTCACTTCTCTGCAATGTTCTCCACAACGAAATGAACCGTGTCCATTTCAGGAATTCCGAACAAACCAACTCAGACAAAGTATGGTGTCTACTTCGAATCAGGCTATATGACACTACTGCCCCTTAACATGTACCATGAAAAGAGCCAACCCATTAAGTAGCCTTGATGTGCAGGTGATACAATTATATACATATAAACGTAATTACATTTTGAAAAGCGGTATGACAAATGTACCTTACTGTGGAGATGTAGTTTCTAATGATTCGAGGGTTTTTATGTCTAGGGTCCAGTCGACGTTGCTAATCTATTTTCTTATGCAACCACATCAGCTGTTGTAGGAATTACTAATTGGACCTCGTTGGGTTGCGGTACTGTGTCAGTCGCTCTGTGGGTCGCCCTAATAAGAATTGAATTGTTTCCTATACATTATAGATATGGTTTCCGTTAGTGATTTATTTGAATACATCCTCTCCGTCACTTGATCAGGGTAGACTAGATGTTACTAATCTGTAGTTAAATCGGTGTCGATTTGTCTGAACAACTCAAGAATTGCCCAGTAGGCAAGTGGTTGCAAAGAAGCCCATCTCATGCTCAATAACTATCAGTTCCTCGCTCGTCAGAACATATGCCTCTCCACGCATAAGCCCTGTACTGTTGTTATGCCGTGTCCACATGCCTGCCCTGTAACTGCCATTTCCCTTAGCTCCACAAAAACCGCCTATCTAAGCCTTAGCCCTGCAATACTGTTAGGTCTTGTCCACACTGGAGGAATCCCACGGTCCCCTGAACTTGATAGCCAGTCTCAGCTGGGAACGTAAGCTAATGAAATGACTGGATAGTGGGAACTGGGGCGAATGGAACGTTTCTTGGTGAAGAATATATAGGTATGTAGCTGAGCGATGTTTTGGCACCATGGCATAATTGAATAGTTTAATCAATATATCACTCAACATTCCAATGATTCATGTTCAACTTCATTCGAGCGTATATGTTAGCTGAATTATAATTATATATAACTCTGGTCACCAAAATACAGCAGTTTGGTCGGGCATCGGATGTTCTCAATATTTTATAGATTTTATCTCGTAGTTAGACTATTTTGAATAACGACCATAACCGTCGTTGTGGTATTGTTGTAGTCATATTTTCGGTTTTAATTCTTTGACGATCGAACCTCGCTCATGTCACGTTCACATGTTTCATTTATGTTCCAATTAAAAAAATGATTATTAAATGTTGAACAAGCATAAGAAAAAAATGCCAACTTTCCAATTAAAACTAATTTTAATCAATTAAAAAACATATAATCAAAATCGGTCAAATTTAGGACTCCTTCCTTAGGGATGAATTTCAATTACTTGTTGCCAATATTATGGCAGAAACACTTATCAAAATTATATTATGTTGTTCCCAATAGGATGTGGCCAGCTATTCCCAGAGCATATTTTCTGGAGTTATTTAGCTTGCAATGTATCTTCTCAACTAGCCACCCATCAGTACTTAGTAAGTTTATCCCTTGAGTCGTCCAAGCCCTGCTTGGTTCACCATCATAGCTGATAAGTTTTGGTAAATCTGGGTAATTTAAACAGATCCTACCCGGTCCTATTGGAAAAAGTTAACAACGATCGAGAACGTAAAATGAAAATAAATAGTTTCACAAACAGTTTTAGTTCGTTCATTAGTTGAAAAAGCTGGAACTGTTCTATTTAGATACAAAACAAAACCATTATTTATTTATAGGTGACTAATTTTTTTGTATTATCTAGGACGGGAAGTGTTCGACATCTACCTGGAATCTTATGAGATAGGAAACCCATGTGTTTCTTGCATTAAGATATGAAAAACATTTTTAATGTGTTATCAAGTTGATTAGATACTCTTGCTTCCTTGCGCAACACTCTGAGTGATTATTTTATTACCTGGATTTTTTTCCATGAGGCTAAGGTTTCACAAACACGATGTTCTACCCGAGGACAAGCGGTTTGTTCAAGGTCACCCTAGAACGATTTCGGAACGTCACTCCCTTTTTATCTGCCAATCTGTTGCATTAGGACAGGCGTTCCTTCATCCTGCTTCATGACAGCAGACATTGAGATATCATCCCGTCGGTTGGTATCCCCACCCTTCTCGGGAAACATTTCCTCACAGATCCATTGACCGGCTGACAGGTTCGGTACTCTGCTACGTCAAGAGGAAAGTCAATTTCCCATCGACTGCACGTAGATGAACAGGTGAATGGTAGGATTAGATATGAAAGATCAAAGGAAATTACTCCATAAACTTTGACATAATGCTAACGTAATAATGAGTCTGAGGGGGAAAAAAGTTGATGGTGCTCTGTAAATGTTATTCACAAGCACTCCAGGTCTGAACAATGGTGGATTTGAACTCAATCGGACTGGAACAGATATGTTGGATGCTACTTAGTCACTGTACAGCTGTATTATTATTACATTTTTCATTCATAAAACCTTGAGTTCGACATATTTTTGTCAATCATTACGTGATCAACCAATATGAAAGAGACGCGACATTAGCATATGTCAAATTATTCCCATATTTTTATTGCTTACCTCTTAAAAGTGGTCATGAAGTCATTTGATTATATTTGTTCCATGCCTTTAATATTTGGTAATGTAGCCTATACCTCATTCATGACGAATTCCTTACATATTTCCAACATCAAATTCAGTTCACACGTTTATTTACTTCATATTTAAGTTTGAATTCCTGACTATTGTTCACTTTAAGCCACTGCTCATACAGTCAGCAACAGGGAAAATGTCGCAGTGTCACATACCGCCGTATCATACAGCGCAGGTTGGGCGCTACATTGACGTTGCTCGACCGGGAACAATAGTATGTGGGTCATTGAGTTGTTCATTTAACGGTTATTGTTATTTGCAAGTAGCAAGTAAGTTGAAAGCAATAACAATAGTACTGTGTTTGGACCCGTTTGTGAGACAGAGTGTTTGGTTGTGGCACATATTCCAGTCTCAACCAATTTCCCCAAGACTCAACGCTGCAGGAAATTATAATTTTAGTATGTATCAAATCTATCTATAAAGCAGAAAATCGTATGAGTCATATTTGATGATATTAGGCTGGACTATGACCCACTGCGTAGAATATATTCGATGATATTGGGTTGGACTATTACGTTCGGCGAAGAATATTTCGTGCCATCAAACAAGTTCAATTAATCATGTTGTAAATTCATTTGCGTTTTCTTGCGTCGAATATTAATTTAGCTGATACAACTCGACACAATACATCCTTCACAAATCGTGTTGTATTTAATGGACCAGACAATTACATTGCCGCATGTGAAGTCCACACTCAACAGTGTAGGCCATCGCTCAACTCGTTCTATACACACATGTTGCACTGACAAGTTATTTGTCGGTTTCAGTGTGACGGTGAAGAGGCATTACTCGTATTAGGCCGAAATGACGCACTTTTATTGGTCCAACTGACACAATTGTGTCATACCTTGTCACAGTGGCATAAAATATTATAGGTATTTCATGGAAGTAAATTTGAAAAGTTTATCTGTTGTGGATAAAGAGTTGACGTTTGCACATATTCAACGAGTCGAATGAAAAAAACATTCTGTCAATTTTGCTTTTATTACATACCAAAGTAGGCCACTTTTGAAACATTTTTTGCCTACCGTTACAGTGTCACAACGGCACGTGCACAATCATGCAGATTAGTTGAACGGAAGATGTAAAAATATAAATAATTATAATAAACGATGATTTTCAAAATTGTTCATCTTGGCATCATGACGCTATACATCTTGTTTGTGACTGGTTGCGACATTGTGATAGTAATCAAAGAACACTTCGAATAGTCCTGCTTTCATTCCCTGAGACAGCAGGATTATGCCTTATGAATGCCTTTATTTTGTTCCTTAAGTCAACTGTTCTCCTCTAACACGGTAAATATGCCAATGAGATTAATAGATTTTGTTTTCCCTAACGAATTAGAGCAATAATGGGGGCGAGTTTTATTTCCTGGGAATACGTACAGTGCTTCATTTCCAGCAACACATGTTCACATATGTTCACTTTATAAACTCTCTCCGAACATACTTGTTAGTCCGTGTAACCCCCAAAAAACTATATTATTCCTGACTTAGTTTAATTGTCCACCCCAAAGCGTAATATATTTCATACTGAACTGTTTATTAATTTTCTTT
>SDVV010039771.1:0-10597 GCA_016164225.1 Gammarus roeselii | reverse complement strand
CTGTATTCCTGAAAGCTTGAAAACCAAATTGATTTTGGCCTAGTAGGTTATTTGAGACAAAATGAGAATATAGTCTAGCATGAAATATTTTTTTCATAAACTTTGCTTAAGACGGGCAAGACTGATATTGGGCGATAATATTTTATGTCTGTTTTACTCTTTTTTTTATATATTGGACTAATTTTAGCGATTTTGAGTGCATCAGGAAAGACTCCTTGCATGAGAGACTTATTGATAAGTTGGGTCAAGGGAGGTACAATAGTCCCAGATATAGCTTTGATTACATTGGTTGGGATGTTATCCCAGCCAGTGCTGCAACTATTTTTTATATCATTAATGATTGATTTAATTTCGTTTGAGTCGGTAGGGTTAAAAATTGGCTGTTCAGGAATAGCATTCCCCAAATAATGTTCAAAAGGGATGTTGTTACTGTTAATTGATTCACTTAGAGTATTGGGAATACTATTGAAGTAATTATTGAAAGCATTTGAGATCGTTTGAGGATCAGTGATGACTTCGTCATCAATAATAATTGAATCCGAATTACTCTGTTTGTTTTTTCCTCGAAGGTTGCTTATGATTTTCCAGACTTTTTTGCTATTTCCTTGAGAGGTCTCTATTAAATTTTGGATATAGTTTTTACGAGCAATATTTGTCAGGTTAGTGAATGCATTTTTGTATCGTTTAAATTCATCTCTACGAGTGATGGGATGCCTTTTGAATCTACGGTACAGTCTGTCCTTCTCTTTTTGTGATTCAAGTAAACCAGGTGTCATCCACGGATTCTTAGCTTGTTTGTAGCTGAGCTCTTTAGATGTAAGCAGAAAATGCACCTAGAACAGTTCAATTAATATTCTATGGAACTGCGTGAAAGCATCATTTGAGTTTACTGTGGATAGTATCTCATTAAAGTCGTACGCTCCCAGCGCCTCTTTAAAGCTTTGAATGTTACGGTCGCTTTATTTACGATAGGTAATTATAGTCGGATTACTGGGTTCGTGAGAATTTGGTTTCTGAATAAAAATTGGGTAATGGTCGGAGACATCGGAAATGATCACAGCTGCACGTGTTACACAATTAACATCGTTGGTGAAAATGTTATATATTAATGTTGCGGATCCAACAGCTGTACGCGTTGGTTTAGTAATTAATGGGTACAGACCATGTGAAAGGAAATTATTACAATAAACAGCAACTAAATTCGATCTATGATACTGAAGCAGATTTACGTTGAAATCACCCATAATAAACAGTTTATTATGCGCTACGTCGATGCCACTGATAATTTCATTCATCTCCAGCGAGAAACTTTCTACCGATATTTCAGTGGCTCTACGGTAAACCATACCTATTGTATTAACTTCATTATCATAATAAATGTCGACAAAACGAGTCTCAATTCCTGGCCTGATGGAAGAGAGTTCAGGTCTCGGTACAACAGTTAGCCTGTTTTTTATATATAAGCAAACGCCTCCCTTATTACTCATATTATTGTTTGTATACAAATTGTAACCTGATAAATTATATAAGTCCTGTAATTCATTTGTCAATTTGGTTTCACAGAGCCCAAGCACAGTAGAGGCAAAATGGTCTGTTATATTGATTTGAAGGCTAAGAAAGTTCTCTTTTAAACTTGCAACATTTATTGCCATGCAGGTGAAATTATTTCTTAATGAAATTGTATTGCGAGGGAGATCAGCACCAGAAATTATTTGACACTCCGGAATATTCATTCTCATTTGTAAATCTGGATCGATTTCGTGGAGAACATCGTTAAAATTATTTTCAATTTCATGCATTGCACGATCAAAGAAATCAATATTGTTTACTTCTTTCTCCATTTAGAGTTTTGAGCAGTTAATAGAGAAGTTCGGGGGGGCTGCTTGTTCATTTACAAATATCTTGTATTTAAATTTTGTTTCAATCATTTCCTGAAACGAGAAAAATACAATGTTGAAGAACTCACACCAATTCACGATGTTTGATGACATTTAATGGAAAATATTGACAGAAAGAAAGTTGTTGATGATGTTTTCTACAGTCATATTCAAGTACGGTAAAAGTGAGATAATATACCGTATGCTATTTTTTGTGTAATTGCAACAAGTCGAGCATGACACTCAATGCAAGAGTTGGACTGGAAGAATGATATTGTAGATCTAAAAATATTAAACTTAATCGATGGAAGCCTGCCACCAATGAAAAATTGTTTGATAGTCATCAATACAGTCATTAAAAATAGCTGCTTAAGACAAAAGGAAGCTGCTCGGGACTGGATGAGTCATAACTCCTCTTCTCCATACTCGTTTCTCCGGATATTTATACGTGAACTGCGTCGGGGTTTATTGAACAATTCATTTGTATAATCGTCACTAATAAGCCGTGATGGCGATTGCCGTCCCGAGATGGTGTATTCGCTCTTTTCACCATTTTCACTGTCGACTGTTGAAGTCTGCGGCAGCCGGCTGTTGGGTTGACATACTTCGCCACTGGCCCATTTCCCTTTTGCGAGGTTGGCTCCGCTGTTCATCAACTGGTTATCCATCTAAGGAAGTACCTCGGCCACAGCGACCGCAGGCGACTGGACTCGATGGTCTACGTGTTGATGTTGTTTGTCCACTTGTTCAGAATTTGTGGCCAGTTTTTGATTGTTGGAGTTTGGATGCTGGTTGGTGAGTTGACGCACAGGAGACTGATGTTTATGTTGCGGGTCGCTTGCATTGTTGGTCGTGTTGCCATTTGAGTTGTTGCCACTGTTGCTGCTCTGTGTGTTCTTGATCAGGTCAGCACTCTGGTTGCGTTTAGGACTCTGTTGCTGATGTTGAAGGGCTGGAAAATCCTCACTTGACTGTAGCCTAATTTGATTTTGTGGATGAGGCTGATTAGGTCTTGGTTGATGCTGTAGAGGTTGCTTGCGCCCCCTAAATTTAAGTTTAGGACCCTGAAAATACACGGTTTGATACTGAGTTTTCAGCTTCCTAAACTCATCCATTTGTCACATTCAATGATAGCTAGGCATAACATTCAATGATAGCTAGGCTTCGTACACTACGGTAGTAAGCAATAGGCAGTCACGCTGTGACAATGCACCACACGTTGGGTCACTATCTCACCACATCCGATCCAACATACGTACCCGTTTTGGCGTATTGTCCGATAAAATGGACTCTCAGAATTCAGGGGACGTTTTAGTGATTGGTGATTACAATGTCACCTCCCGCAAATCAAAGCAGCAAAAAGGGTGAATTTAACTAAAAATACTCGGCAGAACAGACTTACAAATCGACGAAATTGAGGGCATAATCGTATAGGAAGAGATACCTTCTTCTAAACGAATTATAATTCAAGTCGAAGCAAACCACGTGTCACAAACAGATACGACATGGAAAATGTACAACACCATGTTGAAAAATGTCAATGGTTCACACGAGAACATACACGTCGCTGGCATTTGCCCCATCTGAACCAGAGCCGATACAATTTAAGCAAGATGATCTTTTCTAACAATCGTTTACCAACTTTCCGCAGAGAACAGAAAATCTCTTTCTCTGATTATCGGGAAACGATGATTAACCTAAAGTACTATACACTTAATAGAATCACCATCAAGGCTCGCATAAACAAGTATGCACTTGATGCCATCGGAAAAAAATACAAACATGGTACCGGTCTTATCACATAAATAAGTCAAAAAACGTACTCGACATCACACCCTCAACTCTGCCAGCATCACCCGACGAGATGACCCAACGGCCTCCACCCGCTTCACCACTAGATCCACAACAAATACAAGAGACCATCAAAGCATCACTGCAGATCCTATCAAAAAAGTTTCTGTCATCAGTCCAACCCGAGGTAAAGGCAATAGTCGCCGTTCCACTCGTACAAGCCGAGTAACCGAAAACGGAAGTATTGGCTCCGACACAAGGCCTCATAGTAAAAAAGATTAGGTCAAGAAAATCAAGTTAATGTGACTAACGGTACTCAAAACGTTATTACGTGAACGCTAGAAGTCTCCGAGACAAAATCGACAAACTAGGTATCCTTGCAATGAATGAATGTGTTGAGATAATAACAATCACAGAATCGTGGATGAAATTGAGCAACAGGCATTATTCAGGTGAATTTGCTCTCCCCGGTCACTGACTATTTCACTAAGATAGACAAGGCCAAAAAGGCGGATAAGTGCTGTTTCCCGTGAAAAACACTCTCCAAATATCAGAGGTTACTATACCTTGCAGCAGACACGACATAGTATCAATCCAAGTAGTCGGTAAACATTAAAAATGTCAAATCACCCTCGACTATCGACCCCCAAAAAAGCAAGGTTGCAGATGACATCAGCAGTTACAACACCCTCATCGATGTCGTCACAACCCAACACTGTATAGTGCTTGGAGACTTCAATTTCCCCGACATTCATTGGGAAACTAATGAATGCACTGCCACCGGCCAACGTCTGATTGATTTTGCGGATGATAAGTTCAGGACCCAAATGGTGTAGACACCTACAAGATGTAACAATATTCTTGATCTCCTATTCTGTGCAAGCGACTCTCATGTCACGAATGTCGAAGTGGGCAAACCACTTGGAACTAGCCACCAGAACTCTATAATGTTTTTGACAGATCTCGAATTGAAAACGTCAACAAACTGCGAAAAAGTCCCTAACTTTAGATTAGCCAATTTTGATGGCCCATGAGAGTCAATGGCATCAGCCGATATAACCCTTGGACAAGATGTCAATCAATCGCTTATCAATTTCTTAACTGCACTTGAAAATATCGAATATGAGCATATCACGCGCACAAACAGGCGAACAGCAGCCAATCAGCCTAAGTACTGGAAAGGAGAATTGCAGCGTCCTCAGTCACGATAGACAGCAAAGCACTCGATAAAACAGAAACATCCACATGACGACATAGCAAAAAATGATTACAAATTTAGCAGAAGAGATCTAAAGAGGGTCCAAATTCGTAAAAAGAAGGATTATGAAAAATAAATTGCTGTCAATGCCAAAACTAATCGATTTTTTTAGCTATATTTCGAGTAAAAAAATCATGATCTGTAATTGGCCCTCTCGAGAACGATGTTGGTGTACTAGGAACGGATGACACCAAAATGAGGTCCTACTTAATGAATACTTTTGTTCTGTTTTTACGTCAGAGAATTAGGATAATCCTAATCCTGAGGATATCGTTGCAGAAAGACGAATTGAAGTCTTCAGCACAGGGAACTTTTTACCCGCTCAAGTTATCAAATATATAGACAAACTGAAAGTCACAAAATCAATAGGTCCAAGCCAAGTTAACCCTCAAAATCCAGAAGAGACCAAGAACGAAATCGACGAACATTAATCAAACATTTTATCCCAATCTCTCACAAATAGCACCTCAACTTCTATTGGAAGTTAAGGCGATGACTCGGTGCTTCCCAACCCAAGCAGGGCTACCGGACATTGACATTGACGTACGCCTTCACACTCTACTCAACTCTACATATAAATAACTTTCGTTATCATTAAACCACACTTTGTGTTTATTTTTTATTCATTTTTTTTTATTATAAATCAACTCCAGTGATTTATGGTACACAAATAGCGGGAGAATCTATTGCTGAGTTTTACTCATTTAAATTTACAGATATGTGATTATTTATTTGGTATTTATGTGTATATATGCAAATTACATTATTACATTGGAAGAGAATTCATTGACGCACTCGAGTCTTTCGAAGTCGAATGCACGGTAGTGGACGCTGACATTTAACCGAGGGTGTCTTGCAACGTCGATTGCAACGTCAAATACACGGTGGTATGCGTTGACATTTAACCGAGGGTGTCTTTCGACGTCGATTGCATCGTCAAATGCACGGTGGTATGCGCCGACATTTAACCGAGGGTGTCTTTCGACGTCGATTGCAACGTCAAATGCACGGTGGTATGCGCTGACATAATACCAGGCATTCAAGAGTTAACAACATACATGAGACACGTACCCCGTATTCTTCAGTGTTTTTGTTTTGGAAACCACTTTACTACTTACATGTGCACAAGATTACGTACTTTCTTCCAAATTTTTGTATTGTGCACATATTAATCAATGAACATTATTGATAGGCCCTGCAGTAGTCTCTGTAGGCTGAGGTAAAGAGAGTATTATGAATACACTGACTACAGCCCGTGCTCAGACTACTGTAAGGCAGACTGTCCATACAGACATCCAAAAGCGCCCACACCTATAGGGTGTTTATACAAATGTATTCAAATAATACACTCTATGGAACGACATCACATGGCCTTATGAACTTTGAATCGATGGAATAGATTGAAAAATGTTGGTTTTCACGTGATTTCTTACATCAACTGGTAGAAAATAAACTTCAGCTTTGAAAAAGGACCTACTCTAATGAGTTCACACCTGAGCTGTTCGGATGAAGCTTGCAACCGCATGAGGAAGTTCTTCCATGCTCGTTTCCGTGCCGACCTTGCTTAGCTGTTTCCTCAGATATTCAAGTGTCATTGGTTGGCTTCCTTAGTCTCCTTTATGCCAGTAGTCGACAGGGCTGAGGTTCGGTCATTGAGGGGCCAGGATAGATTCGTTCTGTTTGGAAGAAATTGTGAGTCAGGGTCACAATTACAATGATGGTAGAATGACCTTACAAAAAAAATGTGTTTCCTCGTTATTTACGGAGAAATTTTACTACAACAGGAAGGCGCTTCAATTCACTTATCCAATGTGTGTACGCATTTGTAGAGGACAAATCTCCGCAAAAGTATTCAGCCGCCGAACTTACTTGCTTATGGCTGCACTCATCGCAAACCTCAGCCCGATTGACTTCTGGTTTTAGGGAGAGATGGAATCTATTGTCCATAAAAGTATCCCAACAACAATCGAACATCTGAAGAAACGGCTAAGCAGAATTACGGCAAAAATGAGCAGTAACGAAGTTTGACTTCAGTTGCAATTAGCATGGGGTGTCATTTTATTGTCTTATGAGCGACAGTACAGTTGTCTATATATACGTACACTCTGCGGGCGGTAGGCCGCAGAGTGAATTATAGATTTTCACTTCGATTAATCCCAGAAGCCTACCCCGAATTTTTTACCTTTTCCCAAGTGGTTCCTCGGAAAATGCCCTCGATACAGATTTACAAGAATTTGGAATGTTTGTTACGACACACGACTCTCATGTAAAGTGGCATAAACAGAAATTCCATCACATCTATAAATATTATTCCACTCTACTGAAACCCGGTACGACTCTGTGCCCCCTGCCGTCGTCTCTGACGATGTGACATCCGTCATCACTTAGAATAGTACAGAAACAGGCTCTGGTCTCCCTGAGCCCTGTCTCTGTAAGCATTGATATGTCCGGCTACCTGTAAAATAATTGCACCATCGACATTTTTTTTTGTTGATCTTTTCATTGTATCTGCGAGTGTTGGCATTTGTGATTGTGAATAATGATTTGGAAGGCTATTTAACATTGAATTTGCCTATGGTGTAACAATTATATTGTCTTAGTGGGCTATAAGATGCAGACACTAATGAAGATAATCGTGTTCAGGTTCAAATAAATTCAAAATATTCTCATGAAAATCACTCATGGCTGTTATGTCGCCATAGAAACTTAACACAGGAATAATTTAAGAGTCCTTCACCACAGGGAATAAAAAACAACAAAAAAAATTGGGCACCAACTAATCGTCGAAGAGAGAATGTTCCAAACTTGTCTCTGGAATTTCAAATATTGACAAAGGTAGAGAGTGAGTTTCGTGTATGCGTCATCGCTGTTGTTTGTTCGCAAACACTCCCGATTTGTATGCAACTAGGATGTCGTGATTCGTGAGGTTTTGCATTTACGAATAACGCGTCTGTTGTGAGATCCATAACTAAACGTTTTTTGGAAAGTTGCCTCATCGCCCTGTCCTTGACGTGCACATTCTGCTGCGGTGTGGAGTCAAACTTTCATTGATAAACATGCCGAGCTGGAGTTGATGGAAGGTACGCAATATATCCGATTTCAGGTCATGATGGCAGAACTTGTTTATATTTATTTATGCAGATTTTCCGGGACATCGGTCGCTTCCCAACTGTACTGGAAAGTGAAATGTTGGATGGAGAAAATCTCAACATTAGCTTCACGTAGGGTACAATTGTCACAATCGGCCAGCCGGAGGACATCATCACCAAAAATTATACACGTGTCCCTATCGCGAGCATTTGCGTCGTCAGTCTGCTACTCCAATTTTGTTAACTAATCCTAAAATTATTTGTTTCGCTTGGCTGCTCTGTGACTGGCGGGTCCTCTGTTTGCAGATTTTCAGCAAGCTCCTTCTATAGCAATTCCATAATGTATGAAATAGCCGCTTTCCGTTCCTTGACAATTTTGAATATTGAATTCCTTGTGGAATTGGTACCTGGATTTTCCTCAGACAATGAAGACTGTACTCCCCGTAGTCTCTTTTTCAGTGAAATTTTCAGGACAACGGTAATGTGTTAGAGAAATGTTGTTAGAAGTCGAAGGAGCGTTACCTGAAACTGATGGGTAAAAAACTGCAAATACAGCAACAATTTAAATCAGATCATTCATATGAAGGATATATTCGATGCTTGACTTCTGATTTAAGATGTCGGCAAGTTATATTTTGAAATTAATCGATAATAAGTGGCATGAATATTATTTGCAATGCATAAATTCTTCATGTCCAATCGTGCCGCCATCTGGACCGTGCAACGTGAAAAAAATCTGGAACGGAGCAGTGTCACTTGATTATTTTTGCTCCGTGTATCGATAACAGGTAGCACATTTCAATACCAGAACTTATTATATATAGAAGCAACTTACTAATCCCAATCATTTTACATATTTGTTCAGGTCTTTGGGCTGTCGCTCAGCTGTGCTGACATTTTCCCGAGAAGAACTAATTTGAATATTAAAGGGTGAAGAATAATTTTGACGTATTCAGCATTATATTCATGTAACACAAAGTGTACTCTAGAGGAAGAAAATCATTAGATAATTGAATAAACCAATATGAGTTACAATATCCAGCTAATGTACTCGAACAAAATTAATAATGTATTCGTAGAATCATTCAAGAGCTAGTGAATGAAGAGTTAAAGTGCCCACTTCGTTTTTTCATCAAATGTGGATTACCAATAGACAAATTTCTTCCTGCTAGTGTATATTCGTGAACCGCCTAATATAGCATGTTTGTGACCCGTGCAAACAGGGTGAGGCAGGTAAACGCTGCTCGAACTACGGCCTAAGAAAAACCTCAGATGGGAGATGTGACTGATTTGGCCCACGATTTTTCTGAGTATTATTACTTTCATCGTAGACCACATTTCGAACGTATATCTCATAAATTGGATTTTAAGAAACAAAAATCTTTGTTAACCTGCGATAGGTAACGATGGGCTATAAACTTCAATTGCTTCCTGCTGCGGTCGAATTTGTCTGTGTACGCTTAGGGATAAAGTTTCTGCGTGAACCGTCACTTCCCCTCTAGAGATTTAAGTCAGCTGCTAGAAAGAGTGAATCTCCTCATCAGACAACCGTGTAGATTTGGTGTAAATACTCCGAATGCGAATAAACGGTTACCTCTGTCGTTGGAAAATGCGTGTCAGCACAAATGCACCTCCAGCAAGCTAAAACTGGCGCTTTGATAATCGATTGTTATTTATGTATACCGAGTTCACCGAACATTATTTATTTTGGAAATCTCCTCGCTATTCATTAACTGCTCTGAGTTCAGACCAATCGAACGCCCTGCGTTAGTAAAAAGGTATTAGTAATCAACGAAGCTGTCGATATTCCATCAATACTAGAAAATGCCACGGAAGCTTGGGGAGGAGCAACTTCTTGCCTGAATCCATCTTCCAGAACTTTTGGCGGCCGATATGAAGTGCGATTGTGGCGTACTCCATATCGGACGCTAACATTAGCATGATTGGTATCGGCCGCCAACATTAGCATGGTAGGTATCAAGATAGCTTATCGTGTTATAGAGCCTCAGCTCTCAATTCGATTCACACGGATATGTTCTACAACTTAGATCAACACTTTCGTGTGTTTACTCTTTATCCCTAAGCATTCGTGTACTAGTTTTAGTCAGAGAGGAAACTAACATGAGTCAGCTGATCTCTCTCCAGCTAGAGACCCTTCATGTGGTGGCGGTGTCTGTAGCCCAGGCCCAAGTGAAAGTAGCTCAACTCACCCAGATTCTTATCCCCCTCGGTGAAACAACTACATGTGTGTCTTCTCTGCGGTGAGAACGTGGACCCAGCCTGTGCCTTGTTCGGTCCTTTGGTCCATCTTCACTTTCAAGCCGACAGAGCCGACTCATAGAAAGTGCACTTTTTCCTGTGAAAAGTGAGCAATCAGCATCGTTTCATTCCAACAAACGATCGAATCCAATTTGGTCCTGCTATTAATCCCTGTCGCATATAAGTTCATCACGACCGGCGTCTTTTTCTTGTGTTTTCCTGCTGCGGGACATGATCACTCATCAGTTACCAGTGCACATGTGTTTACAGTAAAACAATTAGACAACCCGTGTGATAATAAATAACCTGATACTAAATCCAAA
>SDVV010039770.1:0-10597 GCA_016164225.1 Gammarus roeselii | reverse complement strand
GGGAGTTCGTGTTGGTGATTTTGTGAGTGGGTATTCTTTCTTCAGTCTGTGCTCGCTGCGCGTGCACGGACCATACGCAGTTTCTGGGGTTTATCTGGATTGCGCAGCTATAAGACCTTGTGACGCGTTGCAGTTAGAGTCAATCTAATCCATGAAGCCATAGACCTTGTACCAATTCTTGGAATTCTAAGTGGTTGGAGGCGGGGATTCGTTTTGTCTGAGTCTTTATCTTGCCTGACTAAATAAATTGTACTTGAAATCAAATAGACCGCGTAGCTGGAAACATTGTGTAGCGTTGCTGTCGGAGCTGGCTTAGTCCGAGTAGCCGTGAACCTTGTACCAATTTTGACGATACTATCTGTGCGCACTGGCGTATGGACATATACATGAGGTTCTGAGGGGTTGGAGGAGAGGATTCGTTTCGGTTCATCTGAGTCTTTATTTCACCTAAATGAATAAATTGTATTTAAACAACTAAACCGCGTAGCTGTAAATATTGTGTTGCGTTACTGTCGGAGCTAAATTTGCCCGTGTAGCCACTGACCTAGTACTAATCTTGATGTTACCTGTACGCACTAGGGTGCGTATATATATTTTCTAAGTTCAAAAGGATTGGAAGCGGAGGTCCGTTTCGAGTAAGCGTTTTTTCTTTTGCGCACCAGCGTGCGTCTGACATTGCTAAAATTTTCACTTCCTTTCTAACGTTGAAAGCGTTGTTTTGTTTTTTCCTCGCACACCTAGGCGTGTGAGCCTATTGGAATCAATGATCATCGAGCCCTACGGGGGAGCCTATTATGACTCACGTTGAGGCTCTGGTGGAAATGAGGCTCAAATCAAATGCAGAGAGGGAGAGCCGCGTCGAGACAGGTCGAGATCAGTCGAAACATGTTGAGGCTAGTCGAGTTGGTCGCGACGAGCCGAAACTGGCCGAAATGATTTGAGACAAGCTGAGGCGAGGGGACTCTAGGGACCCGGGGAGCTCGGGGCACTCGTGTGACCCTCCGGGGCTCATCGGACTCTTTCGGGACCCAAAGGACCTCTGCTCTCCTCTCACCACCCTATCCCCGTAATCAATAAGTGCGATGATAAAAATCTGAGCAGTTTTTAGCTCATGATGAACCTGCCATCTCTTTTCTCTTCATGTTCCACAATTCTGTCATATAAAATGATGCTAATATACTTCTGCGAGAGCTCCTGTTTGTGATTTTGGGAATGAGGTATTTTTTCAGTCTGCGCTCGCTCGCGCGTGTGCGGGTAATGTCTGTGGTTGACCTTTGCCGCGTAACTATAAACCTTCTGATGCATTGCGGTTGGAGTAGATCTGATTCGTGAGGCCGTGGACCTTGTACCAATTTCGACGATACTACTTGTGCGCACTGGCGTGCGTACATATTACTTATTGAGGTTCTGAGGAGGTGGGCATTCGTTTTGTCTGAGTCTTTATCTTCCTGAATAAATAAATTGTAATGTAACCGAACTAGGCCGTGTAGTTGTAAACATGGTATTGCGCTGCTGTCGCAGCTGACTTTGGCCTAGTAGCGTAAACCTTGTACCAGACTCGACGATGCTGCCTGTACACAAAAGCGTGCTTACATATTACTCTTGAAGTGCTAAATGATTGGAGGAGGGGATTCGTTTTTTCTGAGTCTTCATTTTACATGCTAAATAAAAACTACTGTAATTTAACTGAACCCTGCAGCTGTGAACCTCGTGTTGCGTTGGTGTCGGAGCTTACTTTGTCCGTGTAACCGTAAACCTTGTACCAATTTCGACGATGCTACCTGTACGCACTAGCGCGCAGACATATTACTCAAAAAGTTATAAATGATACGTTGAGGCTCTGGTGTAAATGAGGCCCAAATCAAATCTAAATGATTGAAAGCGGAGGTCCGTTTCATCTAAAAGTTATTCTTGTGCGCACCAGCGTGCGTCTGACACGACTAAAATGTTCAAATAGTTTAACTTCGACAACGTTTTTTTTTGCACACGTAGGTGTGCGAGCCTACTGGAATCCATGATCATTGAGCCCTACTGGGGAGCCTATTATGACTCACGTTGAGGCTCTGGGGGAAATGAGGCCAAAATCGAATCAAATCCACTTTACCCTGACGACAGAACTCCAAGCTATCGCTGTAAAGATATGCGTCTCAAGGCCAATAACAGTGGTATCCATTTACTCTTCACGAAGCCATGACCTCTCGGAAGCACTAATGACCGAATTGCTAAACCAACTGTCCCAGCGCAGAGGCAGTATCGTAAGCAATGAGTGACAAATGAGTTCGTATACTGTTCGCTTCTAAGCTCCTAAGTTTACAAGTTTCCAGGGTATAGAAACTTTTTGCTGTATCAAAATAAGAGCCGGTCACCGCTCTAAGCTGAATATCGCTCCGAGACCGAATATCGTCTCGTAAAGGTTGAAGTTTTCAACTAAATTTGAGAGATCGACTATCATCTCTTTAAGGCGAGAGCAATGAGGCACCTCAGAGGGATACCCCCTGGGGGTATCCCAGGCTCACCCTCCTTCCCTAACTTTATTTGTCCCTTTGTGTAAATATATTTTGATTTAAAAGATCCCTCCACCGTCCTTCCCTTTCTGTTTGTAGCTACTTTCCCCCCCTAGGTGCACAAAGAGGTGAGCCCCCCCACTGACATCGGGGTTTGTAAATTTAAAATCGAAACCAATTGAAATTGAAAAGAACAACAAAAAATTGTGTAGAAAAAAATAATAAAAAAATAAAATATAACAATAATTTTAAGAGTAAATTTAAGGATTAAGTTAGTGTATATATTCGTATATACAATAGAAATTAAGGTAAAGAAGCCTCCACCTTCATTACCCAGAAGCCGGGGATCAAACAATGGGCAAGACCATGCCCTATCGAAGAGGGGCTGACGGCCCCAGGGTAAACTAACACCAACGGGTAGACCGAATAATTTATGACATGACGTCAGAATCACGTGGTCGGACATCATGACCCCGCCCTACCTTCCCGTGACGTCATTGGAGCCATACAGCTAATGGCATATCCAGTCTAGTCATTTCAAGCTCAACATTTTTGAATTTTGAAATAGTTTTTTTATTCTATATATTTAAGTAGGCCATTATCTTGAAGAAGAGATCTTCAATATTTTATATTGGTCACAATGTTTGAGCAAACACAAACTAATTGATCAGAACAAAGCAGTTTATAAAGGTAAAAATACTGTTCTTCCGCAAATTGCTGAAACGATAAGCTGAAACTTTGTTTACTTTTCGTTTGTGATTCTTGGGTAAATACTTTGATGTTTAACTTTTTGTACATCGGACAGCGGAGATAATTGTAAATCTTTGGAGATCAGAGGTATTTTCTGACGAAATCCAATATGACATAATTTTGCAATTACCGATTTCTATAACTATTAGCGCTATTTTAGTTCGAATCATTCGAAGGCATTTTTTCAACACTAAACAGAGTTGGCGCAAATATTTATATTTACAGCGGCAGGAGAAAACGGATATAATGTGATTTGTATGGGCGAGCGAGCGTCCATGACACTACGAATTCCTGCTTCGCGTTCGCACCTTACGGGGGAGCCTTTTATGACTCACGTTGAGGCTCCGGTGAAAGAGGGGGACCTCATATGCGGTAAGCATTTTAATGGGACAGCATCGGGCTTTAATATTCTTCTATTGTTTTATAAATGAGGAAGCACGGCGTTTTTCAGGCCTGTTTCAAAAAAACTATCATCAAAATTAGCCGAGCACATTCGGGCGTTGTTTAAATTGAAGATATCCTAACGGCCTGTTGCAAGAAACTACCGTTTCCTCAAAGTCAGAGATTTAGGATACCTAAAAAATGAAACTTCAGAGTGAGTTCCTCGGTTCATACAACCGAATACTGAACGACACGGCATGATGAACAACAGTCGGAATACCGAATGGCAGTTTGGCTCCAGTGACATTAGCACAAGGAGAATGCCATAGGTAAAAATCATTGTAATGAAATTAGCAGCATACTTAGCAGCAGATGATAATTTATCCGGTTTACTCTGTGTTGTTAGTGTACTCTGGACGGCCCCTCCATAGCGTCGCACTCAAACTAGTCTGCAAGCAAGGAAGACGAACCCATAAGATGTTCCTCGTCGACAGGAGACCCGACTCGGGTCGTAATCGACGACACAAATGAACGCGTCTCGAAGCTGGACGCGAATATAACCGGAAAGCAGAAAACCCTGGGCAAGCTATGCAAATTGATGGGCATTCCCGAGCTGGAGACTGATGACTACTCGGCGCCCTCCAGTGAAGTCGGCGAATGCCTCACTAAACTCGAACATTTATGCAACTATAAATACCCGACTGGATGAGCTAATGAAGAGAATAGAGGCCAGGGAACCCGTAACCTGTTCGTGTGCTTCCGCCTCTGACCTTTCTGATAACATCGCTCTCCTCTCAGCCGAAACTCGTAACGCCCGAACACCAAAAAACGTAAAGAGGAGACAATACACGCGATTTGATGACCACAACCTATTCAACAACTTTTCTAAATTCCCCGAACACTTGAAAATGACATTCGATGTCAATGACAAACCGCATATTTGCCCATATAAACTACGAGAAGAACTGGGCTCCATGACTGACCGTCCAATTCTCAACATCACCGCCAGCGGTGACGATAGCTTCACCATTAAAAATGGTGAAGTGACACTATACTCTCAAAGGGACACTATACTCTCCAAAATCAGAATATGCGAAAAACCATGCAAAATCACACCACACCCAACTTTTTCCATGAGTTCAGGCCTGATTTATATCGAGGGTCCGATGAATTCATCACCGGACTCGTCCAATACGAGGAATGTATAGTTGAAGCGAAAATCGAACCAAAAATCAAATCAAGAAGAAACACCACCACCGCCCTTCTGCTTAAATTCAAATGTCCCACCCCACTCAACTACATAGACATACCTTTCCTTGACGCCAAAACCAAGGTTACACCATTCGAAAGACGTCCGATGCGATGTTATAAATGCCAGAAATACGGACACACGAGCCGAGATTGTCACGGTAAAATAAGATGCTCACACTGCTCCCAAGACGACCACGATAAGCGAGACGCTCCCTTGTCGTGCCCATCCAAAGAACCCCACTGCTTTTACTGCAAAGTAAACGGCCACCCTACGAGACACGAAGACTGCCCCCAGGACAAAACTGAGAGGGAGATCCTGCAATACTAAACTGAGCACAAAGTCGTGCAACGTGAGCCTGCGGCCGCGATTTGCTCCCCTCAGCCTGACGCTCACACCCAGGAGAGAAGATCAGAATCATTCCCTACCCACTGCCTCATAACGCTTGTAGATGACGGTGCAAACAAAGTTGCTTCCTCAATGAACCCATTCACCATGGTGAACTCGTTCTCCAAACAACTGGGAGGCAGACCGATAAACATAAACCGACAGGGAAAGAAGTATCTGGCCCACGTCGTAAATATCGAGCAAAGTAACGCTATACAAATGATTAAAAAATAGACAATCACAATGTAACTGTCGAAATACATTCGTTCTTCAATGCTACATGACGAATTATATCCACTTCCAACTACACTCCCAAAACTGACCTAAGGGCTTTTGCAGCAGGTTTAGCAAAGGATTATGGAATCACCAACGTTTCCCTAGCAAAATGGATCAAACCACGAAACATCCACATCACCGCATATCAAATCACTTTCCCAGGACGTGACACACCGGAATTCACAGCAATCCAGGGCGAACTGGGAAAAACAAAAACTTACCCAGTGGTGACATAACCTTCAATGTGCAAAAAATGCTTGGAATACGGCCACGTCATCAAACACTGCCAGCCATACATACCCTAACGCTGTAAGAGGTGCGCCTGTGAGCATGACCAAAAGGACTGCACAGCCCACCAACCTAAATGCTACCACTGCTCATGCCTCCATGAGGCATGCGACCGCGACTGCCCAAAGCAGATAGACCAAAAAGCAATGACAATCATACGAAATGACCGCAGAGTCACACAAAAGCGAGCCATCCAAATCTTTTACGACGAAAACCCAAACTGCCGTAATTTAAATTACGCCAAAACAGTTAAATCCACAACTAAGTCTACCCCACCAGACAACACTCTCGTACCGTTAACACAAACTATTACCATGACCCCAACACCCCTCTCCAGTACTAACAATACCACAACCAGCCCAGCGAACGCCCTCGTAATAGAGGCGAGCGTCCCAAGCAATGAATCCACCAGTGCCCAGGAGAGCACTGCGATGGATGCTGCCTCGGTCGACTACGAGGAAAGGTCCAATATCCCGAAAATCAAAAGGCCAAGAGACGAAGATTCCTCCGACGACGACGGCGGGTTACGCGACACCCTCTCGTCACGAGCGAAAAGATTAGCAGCATCCCACAAACCACAGCTCGCCTCGATCAGAGCGTTGAACGACTTCTGACCGTTTTAACTGCAACGGCACTCAAAGTGGAGTATTCAACCCTCAGCTAACATGCCCAACACCAGAACATCTCACAAGTGAGAACGACCATCGCCTGCGCGAGGACGCGTTGAAAATCTTCAACGAAGAACTGATACCCGAAACCACTGATCTACCATGCGTCGCACTCTACTCAAATATCCCAACGACTACTACTCAGCCCATCATAATGTTCAAAAAACATTCCATAGAAGAGAAACGCGCTCGCTCAAGAAGCAAACACAAAGATCATACTTCCTCGTCCTCCTTCTCCTACAAGAGCACTCACAGCCGATAACGCAGTGAGTCTAGGAGATCATGTTCTACAGAAAGCGGACGCTCATGCGAACGCTCTCGATCTAGGACACCTGCGCCTCATAGACAAGAACACCACGAAAGTTCCTACAAACCACGCGATCGCTCCAGATCATCAAAATCTGGGCGTGAAACAGATCTGAAATGAACAACAACACAATACTTCAGTGGAATTGCCAGGGAATTATAAGCAAGAAAAATTAATTATTATCGCTAATCTCCACCCATAAACCTTTGGTGGTAGGCCTCCAGGAGATCAAACTCATTGACACAGCCACCTTCACAATCCCTCAATATGGCATACACCGTCGCGAAGGTCACAACAATGTGACTGCACACGGCGGAGTGGCACTTAAGATCCATCAAAGCATACCTCTTTGCCTCCTCCCTCTGAGAACAGAACTCCAAGCTGTCGCAGTGAAGATAAGTATCTCAAAACCAATTACAGTGGTATCTATCTACTCGTCACGAAACCACGACCTCACGGAGGCACTAATGACCGATCTGCTTAACCAACTTCATCATCCCGTACTCCTCCTTGGAGACCAACAGCTACCACGAAGTGTGGGGATGCGTGAGAACAGACCCCAGGGGAGTGATAATGGCAAACACCATAGACACTCACAACCTGGTCCTTCTCAACGACGGACAACCCACACGGATCACTCGCGAAAGTGAAACCGCCATCGATTTATCAAGCTGTTCCCTCACTTTAGCTCCCCAACTCTTTTGGGGAGTCCTGCCTTCAACACATGCCAATGATCACAACCCAGTGATCATATCGCTCCTTACTAATCGACCAAACAATCCCGACGCACAGGAACTTTGATTCAACTTCCGGAAAGCCAGCTGGGAAGAATACTTGACACATGTCGCATGGCACTATGTGGAGGGCCTTCCTGAAGACATTTCAAAGCGCGACCTTATCATACATCTATACGAGTAATTCCAAAAGGCAGCTGCCACATGCATTCCCCAATATTTACCCTCAACCTTTTTCCCAAAACCTTGGTGGTGCCCGGAGGTACGAGAAGCAATGGACCTGCGTGAAAGGATGTACGGGGCCTTCCACCGCGCACGTTCCCCCAGGATCCGAGTAGCCTGGAAAAGGGAAACTGCCGTGTTCCTCAAACTTAGCGTGGAGAAGAAGCGAGAAAGCTGTACCCAATTAGTTAACACAATAAATCGAAACACCCCTCTTTCTCATGTGTGGGGAGAAATCAGACGTATCCAAAGTCGCCCTGAACGACCTATCCACATACTGTCGGACGGAGACTGTCTATGCTTCATACGCGGAAATCGCGGACAAACTAGCTCAGACTTTCAACCAAATATCACAATCAACAAATTATACGGCTTTTTTCCAACGGAAAAGATCCTAAGAGAAAGTGAGCATATCGACTTCACTTCCGCAAATGAAGAATTCTACAACAAACCTTTCTCCCTCCATGAACTACAATATGCTATCGACCACACTCGTGAAACCTCACTCGCGCCGGACCAAGTGCACATCAGCATGATCAAACACCTTCCTGACAACGCCCTCCAGCACCTACTAAATATGTTCAATACGTTGTATTCAAATTCATTCTTTCCCAATCAATGGCGGGAATCTGTAATGATATCGATACTCAAACCCCGAAAATGTCACAGCGACCCTCATAACTATCGTCCAATTTCCCTAACTAGCGTCCTATGTAAGACTATGGAAAGAACGATAAACTCACGTCTAGTCGACTACCTTGAAATGCATGCAGGCTGTAACAACATCCAGTGCGGTGGCCGTAAGTGCCACTCCACAGCGAACCACTTTGTACGACTATAATCAGACATTAGACAGGCCTTGGTCCGAAGAGAACACGTGGTTTTCATATTTTTCGACGTTGAAAAAGCATACGACACTACGTGGAAATACGGGATCATGAAAGATCTCCACCTTAAAGGTTTGAGAGGTCGCCTACCACGTTTCATCCACCAATTTCTACAAAACCGCACCTTCAGGGTAAAGGTTGGCAACACAGAGTCTCCGTCATACCCGCAAGAAATGGGCGTCCCCTAGGGAAGCGTCATCAGTGTCACTTTTTATCCTCGAAATCGATCAGTTAGCCGACATTCTTCCCCGAGAAGGAAGACTGCTCTCATCACTATAAGTGGACGACCTACAAATGAGCTACAGACACCCCAGCCTCAACACAATTCAACATGAACTTCAAAAGTGCCTAAACCTAGTCGGGAACTGGGCTTCCCTAAACGGATTCCGATTCTCGCCCTCTAAAACTAAAAGCATGCACTTTACCCTTGTGCCCGATTTACACCTGAAACCAGCCCTAACGCTGCACAACACTTCTCTAGTATACGAAGAAACGACAAAATTCCTGGGTATCGTGTGGGACCCCAAACTCATGTGGCGACCCCACATTGCAGCCCTGGCGACTCGATGCAAAAGGTCGATGGGACTTATCCAATCGGTAACATCCCTGAAGTTCGGTGCCGACATGGACACCGGAATGACGTTGTTCAGAGCAATAGTACGATCGCGCATGGACTACGGAGCGGTTGTCTACGGTTCATCAGCTAAAACTACTCTCGACCATCGCAAACAATGCTTTGCGTATCACAACCGGCGCGTTCCGCTCCACCCCAATCGAATCTCTTAACGTGCTCGTTAACGAACTTCCACTTCCGCTCCGGCGAGACAAACTTTTACTACAATTCTATTTTAAGACTAAAAGTTTAATCAACAACCCGGCTGTTAAACGAACTGTGTAGTTTTCACCTAAGGTTTATTCGCACCCGACCAACGGCCGAGCCCCCGTATTATTATTATTACTTTTACCGACCTATAAAGGTATTTCGGCCAGCACCTCCATAAAGTACAATAACGCCTCGACACGAACAGCCTAATAACGAACTAACAGCTGCTAGCCTGTGTCTGCAGCCTTCCTCTTACAAACCCAACTGTCACCTCCGGTGCTAAAGTGTCAATTATGCTAAAACTGCTAATATAGATGCGTGTCTAATCAGGAAGTGTTACTATACCCTGTATGTAGATTGCCTGGCCTAACCACGCCACACGTTCAATGTCAAATGCCCGCAAGAGAACGGTCTCTTCCGTGGCCTCAAAACTAGCCCAGCCATCTGGTTTCCCAATACGCCCCGCGGTGTTTTGACCTGTTCCACAGTATATAAGCTCTGCATGTTGCTGAGCCATCAGATTAGACTGGAGGTCTTGTAGCCTAATACTCAACCTCACGATCTCCGTGCATCCCGGCTATCCCCAGCGTCTCTTGTGAAGTTCCCAACGTGGGGCACTCAACGTAATTATTTGCCCATGAGCTAGGGTTGAGAAACAAAAAGAAAACGGGACTTATTTACTTTAATCAGTGCAATAAATTTCACTTTAAGGAATTCAAATCGAATTAAATGCATCAGCCACCGGTTGTCTTATATAATCCTAGTGTGGCTGTGCATGCAAATGAACATTGACAATTATACATTAATAACACAACCTATCATGTGTGGCGGAAAATTAGCCTGAAACATTAATAAATATGAATAGGTCACATGTCAAAAGGTTATGTCATAATTGTTCTCCTGGACTTCTCGTTGGGGAGTTGCTCCATTTGACAGGAGAATGGTGGATGGAGCCTTGTTCTATGGATGACGGCACGAGAGTGAAGTACTGCATCGGTCTAGGGCGGTCTACTACTTCTGAGCCCGCGGAAGGCGGTACTGATGGTGCCATGTATTTATTTTTGAATAGTTAATTTCATTAAGCAAGGAAAAGGAGTTATTTAATATTTCTGACTAAGCTA
>SDVV010039769.1:0-10597 GCA_016164225.1 Gammarus roeselii | reverse complement strand
GGTTGTTCCAGGATTTTGGTCCAGTGATCGAAAAAGCTCGACAAGCCGTTTCTGTTTTCCTGTGTTCAACGTGCAGAGTATCATTATTACTTGTGAATCGATTGTTCTTTTCACCTCGAGAATAAATGAGTCTTTGGCTGCCGGGTGGATGTTTTTCTAGAAGATCTTTATGAATTCTGATCGACTCATGGAGTGCCAGTTTGTTGTCAAAATTGAGCCACTTTAATTTTTCGAAGAGAGGACTTACGTGATCTTGTTTTCTGTAGCTACCATCGCATGTTATTCTTGCCGCAAAATTTATACAACGTTGCACTTTCCCCTTTGAGTTTTGGTGCATTTCCCCCCAAATTGAAAGACAGTAGTTAATGTGAGAAAATACTAAAGCGTGGACAATCAGTAATCTTGATTTGAAGTCCATTTCTTTTTTTGCAGAGTTTAGGAACAAAAGTGATCAAAGTATGTTGTGAGGTTAGTCTGTTGCAGACCAGAGAGGGCAAACTTTATTCACAAAATCCTTAATCTAGCAATGCTCATCTTATGCAATTTTGCAGGATTATAGAAGTAACCTTGATGAAGCCCTCACCATAACATCCATCCACGTGCATGTACTGAAATGCATGGAATTACAAGGGGTTGCGCGAATGCCCTCTAACTTAGTGATGTGGAGTGGGGGTCTAAATAACAATTTTGAATAGACTGTAAAATGTATACATCAGCATTTGCGTAGATATACCATTACTTTATCCAATTGGATTCACCAGGAAGAATGCGTCACTCAAAGGGGAATCTTAGATTCAGTAAAATCGATTTTTTTCATTTCCGAGGTTCCTCTTGGAAGAATCCATCTGATTTGGGCAGTAACATGCACATGACCATTATTCGCTATGACTACAGTGATTGAGATGAGAAAGTACAGAGAACCTAACAAGCTACTCCATAATTGTGTAATTAGTAAAGAATTCGTACACAAGTAGGGACAATCTAGGCCTAGAAATGAGTCACACAACCGATGACATTCTAAATTTCGTCGGTTTAAGCTATCATGTTTATACAGTGTAAGCAAACAGGCCTTACTGCTGCCGTCTCTCATATTGATATGAATATAAACAAACATGAAATAGAGACCGCGACGCATAAGCATGTTCCATCGCATATCTGGCTACGGTGAGTTTCTGATGCAGGCAAGTCCTTCGCAATAAATCAAGCGAGCTCCAATCAAGGTCCTCAAGAAATTTCCGCTCCGCTGTGTCAAACATTCATAATTCGAGCACGAATTTACATTAAAAACTCAAACACGACTTCAACTTCAACAAACGCAGTTATAGTCAAGAATTTACGAGGGCTTTTCCTTTGGATTTCGCATGAGCTAGTTTTTGTAGCAAGGTTTCGTGGCTTTGAACAAGGTTTGTGAACAGCGTTCACGCTTTCGTTTGTCTCTCAATCAATTCAAGCTTGCCACTGCTCTTGCAAATGCTGTGTGATTGGTATAGACCGCAGTAGGAACTTTGCCAGATCAGATATGCTGGAATCAACTAACAATTTTCGTCTCGAAATAAAAATAGTTTTCTTCCAAACGGGAGCAGGAATTACCATTCGCCTATGGTAAACTCTACTCCCTTGTCGGCAGGACTTGTGAGTCCGTAACGGAGGTGAGAGTCAAGGTACGTAATGTCCAAGAGGACCTTGTTAGTAAGCATGTTCTAGAGAATTTCGTTGCAGACCTCAGTAGAAACTTACGTTTTGATAAGGAGAAGGCTAGTAAGGACCTGGCGGAACTGACGAGGAAGGTAGTAATTGTTAACGAGTTGGTAACCCATGCTTTACACCTGGATGGATTAGCATCCCGGGAGAGGATTGACCGGGGGGACACAGTTCGATCGCGGAGGATTCTTGGTAGTCTTGCTCTGACTGCCAACCGTGACGTCCTGGTTACGAGTCTGCAACGGCAGCACGCATCCACCCCTAAACCCATATCAAGGCTACCGGTGCTGGATGTGAGCTCGCAACTCGTTTCCACCCCTATACCCAAGCCCAGGGTACCTACTTCCCGTCAGGCCAAGAGGTCGTCGGCTGCCCGGAAACTGAAAACCGGGACTAAACCGATACCTCGGACTAAGACATCAGTGGATCAAAACCGCACCCAGCCCTGACGGGGCGGCGTTGATTCGTATAGATTTTAGCAGGTCCAGAACCGGTTCACCTTCGTGAACCGGCCCGCCTCTGTAATGCCAACGCGGAACACTTTTGAGAAATTCACACTTGTCCTAGGTGACTCGATCGTCCGACACCAGGCGGTTGAATTTGTTCATAGCTGTAAGGCAAAGAGGCGGGTTATTTGCAAACCTGGTGCCACGATTGAGAAGATACGAGGGGCCCTTGCAGAGGTTGTAGTTTCCATTTGGGAGACACTCACAATCTGCCATGTAGGCACCAATGATCTTGAAAGGACGAGGTCGGAAGATCTGCTTGCTTAGTATAGGCAGCTGATTTCTACCCTCAAGGAAAAAAACAGATCGAATGGCCATCACATCCATTTTACTGCGAATGAATGATGATGAAGTTCTGTATAGCAATTTACCCTATACAAATAGAGCCATCGAGGACATTTACAAGTCCGTTTGAGTATCCTTCATCAACTTGTTTGATGTCTTTCGGGAGCGGCCCGATCTATTCCTAAGAGACAGCCTACACCTGAATGATGTAGGAAATGCCCGACTTGGAAGACAACCCCATCTAAGCGCTAAGAAATACAATGGCCAAAAGTTAGAGGGTCATCGTGCTTTAATCGGTCCAGTTTTTGCCGCAGGGAATCCTACCTAAAGGGCCCCGTGCATGCAGCAGATTCCCGGACGAGAGTTTACACGTGACAACAACAGGCCTTTTGGCACAATCTGGGTTGCCTTTTGATAATGAGAAGATTTAGATCATGAAAGGGATAGTTTGGTGAAGGAAATTGCATTAAACGATGATGCTCGAAACAACTCAAATCAGCACTTGAAGAGAGAGCCACCGACCGACGGTGTTGATCTGAGATTGCCAGTTTCATTCCACGTTAAACAAATGCTGACTGGCGTCATTGCTGAATACAGTTTAGCAACGAGCAGGTATCAAAGCCGGGCACCTTTTTACCGTGCGGTAGTTGGCTTTGAATCCGTGAATGCGTTCAAAAACGTACTCGACAAGCACTGGTCAAACTGAATCTTGTAAAGTGAGAACGACATGACTTTCCCAGGAACTGTCGAGATTATAATTATAGAAATATAGGGAAGGAGCATGACACGGCATACTTCACAATTCAAGCTATCACCACTAATAAATCCATTATTAGTAACAATAATGGCATTGTCGCTGGTAGTAGTAATTGTTACTCATAATTTCATAATCAGTAACAATGTAATGATTGATATTGCTGACCAACTCAAGCGACTGAAAAACTCCATATCGGAACGGAACGCTTTCTACCATTAACATTGCAAGTACAGGCAGACTGATAATACTGCATTGCAGGTACAGACAGACTGAAAATATCTCGGTAACGATCTTTCTTACAGGAATTCACCGGTTGAGAGGTGTTACGGCGATTTGCATCCACCCCTAAACCCACGCCAGGGCCACCGATACTGGGTGTGAGCCCGTAACGGTAATCGCAATCACACTTCCCGCTAGCCTACGAGGCCGTCTGCTGTCCTAACGGGACAAGCAGATGCGGGAACCATGGTATCCTAAGAATCGAAACCGCTCAAGAGAAAAGTTTGCTCAACTCGATGCGGCGGTCAAGACTCTGAGGGATACCATAATTTTTCATTTTTTATTTTTAGCATCCTTATGTGGCACGGCGACAGCAGTCCCTGCCACACCCCATGATATGCAAAAATCGAAACCGCACCAAGAGGAGAGCCTTGCTCAACTCTGTGGTACGACGTAGATTCGACAGATATCATCTATTGTTGAGGTAATGACTATCTTCATACGGAGAGACGTTGCCGACGCGATAGTATATTTTTATTTGCTTTACTACCCTCCCTATGGGTTATAAAAGAAAGGAGAAAAATGGGGAAAAATAAATAACCATTACGAACCAGTTCGAGTGAAGTCTTCCGGCGACTCAGCGACGCTTGACTCTACAGTACGATGTAGATTCGACAAACAAGTATGGGTGAAGTCTGCCAGCGACCCAGCGAGGCAAACCGATGAGTCGCAACGGCAGCTAACCCCCCCCCCCCCCCATTATATGCAAAAATCGAACCCGCACCAGGAGGAGAGCTTGTTCAACTCTACGACAGATATCAACTCTATGGACAGATCCACGGACAGATATCAACTCTACGGACAGATATCATCCATTGTTGAGGCAACGAGTATCTTCCCATGGAGGAACCTTGCCGACACGATGGTTTTTTTCTTTTTACTTTTCTACCTTCCCTGTCTAGAGAGAAAAAAGGAGAGAAATGGGGATAACAGCAATCTGTTTAATCAGTGAGTACCCTCTTATGGAGGGACACTGTCAACACGATGCTACTCTCTTTGTCTTCTCTTCTTCCCTTAGTGACAGGAGGGAGAAAAAAACAAGAAAAAAAATTGAGATTGACAATAAATAATAGCGAAGCATCTCCACTTGAACGATAAAAGGCCCCTCAGGCATCTCAGTTGAGATAAATATGAATTATATCTTTCAGAGAGGTCCTTCTGGCATCTCGATTTGAAATAAATGTGCTGTGCACTTCATGCATTTGCACCACTATTATTTTGGAGAGACCCCTCCAGCATTTACCTTTAAACTTCCTCTGTACGTGTGGTTGAACTAACCATCTTCTCTCTCTTGTAGCATAGATTCGGGAGAGACCTGTTGCAGCATGGTGCTGAGAGACGCTTGCCAACTAATCCCTTCTCCACAGACATTCGAGCCTATTTCAAAATTTAAATACCGGTTTTTGCTTTCAGACAAAAATCTGCGATAACTGTTCTTCAAAATATAAAATAGTTCTGATTTTTACATAAACTCGAATTTCGAGCTAATTTCAAAATTTAAAATAAATAAAAATAATTCCTGCTTCTTATCCACAGTAAATCTTGCGATAACTTCTCAGAAAATTAAAAAACCTTCGTTTCCCTAGATTAAATTCGATTCGACATTACTTCAAATTTTATTACACGTGCCATTCTTCGACTGAAACTTGCAATAATACCAGTTTTTCTCTTGACTAAACTCAGGAGTTGCCACGAGAAACTCTTTCCTAGGAGATGTCTCTCTGACTCTCACTTTGGAGTGTGTCAGCCTTCAAGGAACCTGCTTTAATAACAATTTTTCGAAATTTTAAACAACTTGTGCTGCCTTTGTTTAGCAGCACACCGGTTACCTATGTTTGCTAGATGTCCCTCTGGCATCTCACCTGAAATATGAAATGATCTTAGAGATGTCGCTCTGGTATCTCACTTGAACATATTTGAAGCTAAATATAGCACCCAGATAGCACCCAGTGACATCTCACCTTGAAATTATTCCCTTGTTCAATGTGGATGACCAACCGTCTTCTCTTCTGTGGCACAAATTCGGGCGGGACCTGGTGGAGCAGGGAACGGAGCAGCGCAAAAACACTAACCTCCTTCCCACAGATGCTCGACAAAAGATCAATTTAAATATAGATTTTTTTCTATATTTCGGATTAAATTCTACGTATATGCTTGTCAAAATTTTAAAATGTTGGTTTCTCTTGACTATTGTCTAAATTCAAAATGTAATTACTGATCTTTTCCCTTTTGACTAAATTCTGTGTTAACTATTCGTCAAACTTAAAACTATGTCACATATGACTAAACTCAGGAGTTGCCACGTGCAACTTTTTTTTTAGCAGATGTCCTTCTGACGTCTCACATGAAATTTGAAATGCTCTTGTAGGACCAATCACACGTGTTTGCAGACTTGCTCTACTGAACACTAGGGAGAACCACTCTCAGGAAACTGGGCTTGGAGCTCTCCTACATTTGCACTTATCCAAATGTCACGACAATTTTTGAAAATTCCGGCCTAGGCTAGATCAGCCAAGGGTAGGTCTAACCTTAGGAGAAGTCACTCCAACGTCTCACATTGAAGTGCGACAGCCTGCAAGGAACCGCTTGCGTACAGAAGACCTAATCTTCTGAGCACATGGAGGGGGATCACTACCTGGGCAACTAAGTGTGGTGCTCCTCCCAAATTTCACATACTTGTCAAAATGTAATACCCATATGCTCCTTCGAAGTAGACTCAATACCTAGTTGGAGTCCGTCTGACCCAATCTCTTGGGCAAGCAGACAGGCATGCGCTCTAGGAAAAGTATGAGTCGGCTGAGTGTATGGGCGTGTCCGTCTCTGCTCGACCGTTTGAGATGCGATCGCCTGAAACCTAAAAACTTAACCTCCAATATTGTTTGCCCCGTTCCTGAATTGTCGTTCTGACACGCGCCTTTTTTTTCTCCGTAAAAACTTCACCTCCAATATTGTTTGTCCCGTTCCTGAATTGTCGTTCTGACACGCGACTTTTTTTCTCCTGGGCTGAAATGCCCCGGGTAGTAGTGGGGTTGTGGTAGTAGATGGTGGTGAAAGTAGTGGTGGTGCTTCTCCTCTCTGTCCTTGCAACCTTCCTTTTTCTGTATGTGTGCGTGAATTTTCAAAACCTCGTTGACTACCCCTACTCTTCTTTCACCTCTTTCAAAGTAAACACTCGACACGAGCATTCGTGCTAGTTTGTTTTCATAATTCTATCATAATCTAATGGTAGTATAGTCATATATTCACCAAATACCAATGTGCAACAGTCTTTCAGTAGGGTGGATTTACATGGAAACAAGCGTAAGCGAGATTCTGCGGAAGTTAATACGAACAAGTTTCATTGCAGCTCGCAATTCGGAAAGTCTTTCACTATAGAAAACGCAAGCCCCAATCAAGGTCCGCAAGGTATCTTAGCTTCTGTCACGGCAAACATGCAGAAATCATGGATGAGTGTCCATTAGATACTCAAGCAGGATTAAACATTTTGTTAAGGATATGTATTGGTCTAGGACACTGAAAATTAAATTGTGTGTTAAAACGACGAGTTGCTTGATGAAAAGAACATGCATATATAAATAAATCATCTTCGGGAAGAGAAAACTTCCACAAGGAACGAAGTGTTAGTAAAAAATAATTGGGTTGGCTTTGAACAACCTCCTACCCACTAAAATCTCTCCCCAGCATCCCTTCCCGCTGGTAAGATGCTGAACGCGTTGCCTCTCTATCTGGTGGAACTCGACCGGTGATGGAACCACAGAGATTCCCGGGATCTCCAGTTGCCTCCACCAATCAACGCTCGATCTCCTTCACATACACCCACTCATTGTCAAGGCTATGCCATCAGATAGGAGCTGGCGTATCAAATGACGATACTTTCTGCGCTGCGGAACCAGCTGAAAGATCAGAACCTATCATATATGTCTCCGCTATACGTACCCAACGTATACGTGTGAATGCGTATGCGGGAAGGCCGATGCCATCAGGCCTCATGCCATTCCCCTTATCCAAACCTGGAGGTTCGAGCACCGATGGATGCTCCGCTCCCAGGTCTCGTTCAGCGCCCAGTGCTAGGGAAAGCTGCGGTAACTATACCGCTATGAAGCGGTCACTATACCGTTATGAAGCGGCCACTGTACCGTTATGAAGCAATCACTATACCGTTACAAAGCGGTCACTATACCGTTATGAAGAGGTAACCATACCGTTATGAAGCGGACACTACACCGTTATGAAGCGGATACTATACCGTTGAGAAGCAG
Source organism: Gammarus roeselii (assembly GCA_016164225.1). Classification (NCBI taxonomy): domain Eukaryota; kingdom Metazoa; phylum Arthropoda; class Malacostraca; order Amphipoda; family Gammaridae; genus Gammarus; species Gammarus roeselii. The sequence goes on along the minus strand of SDVV010039769.1, from coordinate 2,810 downwards.
TCACTACACCGTTATGAAGATGTAACTATACCGTTATGAAGCGGTCACTATAATGCTATGAAACGGGCTATACCGTTATGAAAGTCCGTGCCGTTCCAACTCGTCCATTCTCGGCCCCCGTCCATTCTCGGCCCCCGTCCATTATCGGTCGTTTATCGACTTCAACAGGCATTTTTACTACCAAAATCTTGCATTTTACAGACAACAGAGTTTGTTGAAAGGTTCCAATGCATCCAACAAACTTCAGTTACAAATCCGTTGTGCGCCTTCATTTAATTTCTTCAATTTCATGTATAGAATAGGAGTTCATAACAGCCACTGTAAATTCTTTGAAAGTGCTCTGAAACCGTACCAAATACTTGCCAGATCCGAGAAGCAGTATCACAGCCTCACCAAATGCCGGCTCCATGAGAAATGTTCTCTCCAAAGAGCTCGACGAATTAACGCAGGCTGAAAGTAAATTTAGTTCCCATGTAGCAAAGCAAATGAAGCAGGCTGAGCTGCTAACAACATCTTCAAGGCAACTCTGTCGTCCGGCTCTGATGCGGGCATAGGCTCCAGAACACTCACGGATGATGTGTATGTACACTTATCATAGAAGGCTTTTGGTTCCATTCATTTTGATGCGGGCTAGACATGAAAATATCAGTACATGGATTGAAAAACATACTTTAAAAGATAACGACACAACGAAAGTATATTTATATAGTTAATAGTTGTTGCTCCTGTTTGGAAGTCAGAAACAATTTGGTGAACCCTGTACTTTGAACGGCTTTCGCTCCCTCGCCGGTCCCTCCAGAGGCAGTGAAGAATTCCTAGCGCTGCATTCCTGCAATTCCAAGTTACTGGAGGCATTGATCTCCGAGCCGTTCATTTGCAAGTATTGCTCGCCACAGTGTCCTGACTCTTTAACGAAAATGTATCATAAACGTATTTCACAATTTCAAAACTACAGCCATGTTATACCAAAAACTAGTTATAATTATCATGAAGAACCAAATTAGATGCAAAGTGACACGACAGATTTGAGAAAACTCAGTGGGGCGTTTTTTTTCGAGTTTTTTCGGTAAATGCCAACCAACGTGGAGCTCTGCTTGTTGTGTGTGTTCATTTGAACTACTTTATGTCGTAATCTGTACACTATCATAAAATCAAAGTATTATCAGGAGTTATCTTTCATAAGTAATGTATATTATAAATTAAGAAGCAATTGCATTGAGAGCGTAACCATGGCAAAGTGAACGAGCTTCGCAAAAAAATGGCGTACATTGGATATGTTGTTCAATTTTACTACGAGACATACCGCTGAAATGACAGTAATACTTGCTAAACACTTGCTATTTGTGAGCGCGACTCTCGTGTATGGAGTGAAAAGCAAGAGCTGCAAAATGGGAAAGCTGAGAGAGCGACTTTGGAAAAACCCTCAATATTTGTCAGAAGCTGACTTGGAGTGCGGCACGTGAGCTTTGTCCATCGTTGGCCACAAATCTATCCGATATGTGCCAAGGGATGAGGTTGGCTTGACTCTGAGGGAGACACGCAGACAAATGCTTTCAATAAAATAAACCTCTTTAGGCTAGAAATGATCAGTAACAAAGATGATTTATCAATCCCAGGATCACTACTTCCATTTATAATGACGCAAAGTGAAAGCAAGCCTGAATTACATAGAATTAAACAGCTTCTTACTAACTCACATATGAACGGACACGACCATCCACTGTACCTAGACAGGTGACGTCTTGATGAGAGTATAGTATTCGTAATACATGATCGCATAATTTATGAAAATACAACATTACTATAGAAGACCAGATATTAATAGAAGTAGAGGCGTTTTCCGTAAGGCAAAATGTACGCTTTAATATCATTCGTTCATTATATTTTACTTTGCATTTATTAAATTATTCAAGAAATAAACGATCTAATCTACGGATCTTGATTTCACGTTTTAAATTAAACCCTTGACTCCCTCGCATTTCTGTCCACCTTTCTAATAAATTCATTATTATATCATAAAAACTGATGAGATACGTAATTCCTAATCAATATTGGACCTCGTATAATAGCTACTTTCTCTGCTTTTTGTTGTTACGTAATTTTGTTGACAGTTCAAATTCTCATGCAGGTACTTTTGAAGATAGATAAAACTACAGTATACATCTCAAGCATTTGTATCTAATGATCATAGGTGTTCACAAAAATGTTCCTAAAGCAGAATACTTCCGATGTTTCCTCAAGCAGTAGAGGATAACAGCCTTTACTACAGAAGCAAGTAATTAAAAACGTATAAACGTAAAAAGTAAAAAAAATATATGAACGGATATAAACGTGCTAAAACGTATGAAAGGCATGAAAAGCGCATAGACCGTTTGAAACGAATAGATCAATTTACAAATGTACATAACGCAACAAAAATTTATAAATTTACGCATATAAATGCATGGAAGCGTACAAATGTATAAAAATGTTTCAAAAATGCATAGAAATATATTCATGTGTGTAGAAATTATAAAAATCTGTATATAAACGTTTAAAATCGATAAAAATGTATGGAATGTATTAAAGTGTATAGAAATCAATACAAACTTATAAACGTACATAAATGAACCTATTTTTTTAGGATTTATAGGCCATTAAATACATTTTAATAAATATTCAAACTTTTATGAACTGTTCAACTTTCAAAAATCATACAAATAAATGTTATTTACAGGAACTAATAGCAATGTATAAACATTTGTATATTACATATTATATATTACATATTACATATTACATATTACATATTACATATTACATATTATATA
>SDVV010039768.1:0-10597 GCA_016164225.1 Gammarus roeselii | reverse complement strand
AGCTAGTCCATGTGCTGGCAACAAGGCCAGTCAATACAGCTAGTCCATGTGCTGGCAACAAGGCCAGTCAATATAGCTAGTCCATGTGCTGGCAACAAGGCCAGTCAATACAGCTAGTCCATGTGCTGGCAACAAGGCCAGTCAATATAGCTAGTTCATGTGCTGGCAACAAGGCCAGTCAATATAGCTAGTCCATGTGCTGGCATCAAGGCCAGTCAATATAGCTAGTTCATGTGCTGGCATCAAGGCCAGTCAATACAGCTAGTCCATGTGCTGGCATCAAGGCCAGTCAATATAGCTAGTCCATGCGCTGGCAACAAGGCCAGTCAATATAGCTAGTCCATGTGCTGGTAACAAGGCCAGTCAATATAGCTAGTCCATGTGCTGGCAACAAGGCCAGTCAATACAGCTAGTCCATGTGCTGGCAACAAGGCCAGTTAATATAGCTAGTCCATGTGCTGACAATGAGGCCAGTCAATATAGCTAGTCCATGTGCTGACAACGAGACCAGTCCATATGGATGGCCCATGTACTGGAAACGAGGCCAGTCCATATGACTAGTCCATATTCTGGCAACGAGGCTTGTCCATATAGCTAGTCCATGTGCTAGCAACGTGGCCAGTCCAAATGGCTAGTCCATGTACTGGCAACGAAGCCAGTCCACATGACTAGTCCATGTGATAACAACGAGGCCAGTCTACATGGCTAGTCCATGTACTGGCATCTAGCCCATTCCATCTGGCTAATCCACGTGCTGGCAACGAGACCAGTCCATAAGGCTACTCCATGTACTGGCAACGAGACCAGTTAATATGGCCGGCCCATGTACTGGCAACGAGGCCAGTACATATGTCTCGTTCATGTACTGGCAACGAGGCCAGTCCATATGGATAGTCCATAAACTGGCGACGAGGCCAGTCCATATGGATAATCTATGTACTGGCAACGGGACCAGTCCATATTGCTAGTAAATGTTCTAGAAACAAGACCAGTCCTTACATCTAGAAAATGTTCTGGGAACAAGGCCAGTCCATATAGTTAGTATATGTTCCTGAAACAAGGCCAGTCCATATGACTAGTAACTGTTCTGGAAACAAGGCCAGTCCATATTGCTAGTAAATGTTCTGAAAGCAAGGCCAGTCCATATGACTAGTGAATGTTCCGTCAACAATATCTGTCCGTATAGCTAGTAAATGTCATGGAAACAAGGCCAGACAATGTAGCTAGTAAATGTTCTGGAAGCGAGGCCAGCCAATATGGCTAGTAAATGTTCTGGAAATGAGACCAGTCCATATAGCTAGTAAATGTTCTGGAAACAAGGCCAGTCCATGTGGCGAGAAAATGTTCTGGAAACGAGACCAGTTCATATGACTAGTCCATGTACTGGCAACGAAGCCAGTCCATATGACTAGTCCATGGGCTAGCAACGAGGCTTGTCAATATGGCTAGCCCATGTACTGGCAACACGGCTAGTGAATATGACTAGTCCATGCACTGGCAACGCGGCCAATCCATATGTATCGCTCATGTACTGGCAATGAGGACAGTCCGTATGGATAGTTCATGTACTGGCAACGAGGTTAGTCCACATGGATAATCCATGTACTGGAAACGGGACCAGTCCATTTGGCTAGTAAATGTTCTGGAAACAAGACCAGTCCATGGAGCTAGTAAATATTCTGGAAACAACGCCAGTCCAAATGGCCAGTAAGTATTCTAGAAAAGAGGCCAGCCCATATGGTTAGTAAATGTTCTGGAAACGAGGCCAGGCCATATGACTAGAAAATGTTCCGGAAACGAGGCCAGTCCATATGACTAGTAAATGTTCTGGAAACCAGGCCAGTGCATATGGCTAGTAAATGTTCTGGAAACGAGGCCAGGTCATATGGCTAGTAAATGCTCTGGAAACGTTGTCAGTCCACATGGCGAGTAGAGGTTCTGGAAACGAGGCCAGTCCATATAGATAGTAAATGTTCTGGAAACGAGGCCAGGCCATATGACTAGAAAATGTTTCGGAAACGAGGCCAGTCCATATGACTAGTGAGTGCTCTGGAAACGAGGCCAGGTCATATGGCTAGTAAATGTTCTGGAAACGAGGCTAGTCCATATGTCTAGTAAATGTTATGGAAACGAGGCCAATCCATATGGATAATCCATGTACTGGCAACGGGACAAGTCCAAATGGCTAGTAAATGTTCTGGAAATAAGGACAGCTCATATGGCTAGTAAAGGTTCTGAAAACGACACCAGTCCATATCGCTAGTAAATGTTCTGGAAACAAGGCCAGTCCATATGGCCAGTAAATGTTCTGCCAACAAGGCCAGTACATACGGCTAGTATATGTACTGGAAACTAGGCTATTCCATATAGCTAGTAAATGTTCTGGAAACGAGGCCAGTCCATATGACCAGTAAATTTTCTGGAAACGAGGCCAGCCCATATGGCTGGTAATTTTTTCCGAAATGAGGCCAGTCCATTTGGCTCTGGAAACGAGGCCAGTCCATGTAGTTAGTGAATGTTCCAGAAACGAGGTCAGTCCATATAGCTAATAAATGTTTCGGAAACGAGGCCAGTCCATATAGCCAGTAAATGTTTTGGAAACGAGGCCCGTCCATGCGGCTAGTAAATGTCCTGGAAACGAGGCCAGTCCATGCGACTAGTAAATGCTATGGAAACGAAGAATGTCCATATAGCTAGTGAATGTTCTAGAAACAAGGCCAGTCCATATGGCGAGTAAATGTTCTGAAAACGTGGTCAGTCCATATGGCGAGTTAATGTTCTGGAAACGAGGCCAGTCCATATGACTAGTAAATTTTCTGGAAACGAGGCTATTCCATGTGGCTAGTAAATGTTCCGGCAACGAGACCAGTCCATATAGCTAGAAAATGTTCCGGAACCGAGGCCAGTCCATATGACTAGTAAATGTTATGGAAACCAAGCCAGTCCATATGGCTAGTAAATGTTCTGGAAACGAGGCCCTTCCATATTGCTAAAAAATGTTCTGGGAACGAGGCCAGTTCATATGACTAGTAAATGTTCTAGAAACAAGGCCAGTCCATATGACTAGTAAATGTTCTGGAAACGAGGCCCGTTCATATGGCTAGTAAATGTTCTGTTAACGAGGTGCGTCCATATGGCTAGTAAATGTTTTGGAAACGAGACCAGTCCACATGCCTAGTAAATATTCTGGAAACGAGGCCAGTCCATATAGCTAGTAAATGTTCCGGAAACGAGGCCAGTCCATAAGGCTAGTAAATGTTCCGGAAACGAGGCCCGTCCATATGACTGGTAAATGCTTTGGAAACGAATCCAGTCGATATAGCTAGTAAATGTTTTGGAAACGAGACCCGTCCATTAGGCTAGTAAATGTTCTGGAAACGAGGCCAGTGCATATGGCTCGTAAATGTTCAGGAAATGAGGCCTGTCCATATGGCTAATAAATGTTTTGGAAACGAGGCCCGTCCATGTGGCTAGTAAATGTTCTGTACACGAGGCCCGTCCATATAGCTAGTAAATGCTCTGGAAACCAGGCCAGTCCATCTGGGTAGAAAATGTTCTTGAAACGAGGCACGTCCATATAGCTCGTCAATGTTCTGGAAACGAGGCCAGTCCATATGACTAGTAAATGTTCTAGAAACGAGGCCAGTCCATATGGTTAGTAAATGTTCTGGAAACGAGACCCGTCCATATGGCTAGTGAATGTTCTGGAAACAAGGCTTGCCCATATAGCTAGTAAAGGTTCTGGAAACGAGGCCAGTCCGTATGGCTAGTAAATGTTTTGGAAACAAGGCCAGTCCAAATATAATAAATGATCAGCAAATTACTTCGGAATAGCGAAAAGTGCGTGCGAACAGAAACTGGGAATTTTAAACTGAAATTCATCTCATTTTCTTCCTACTACGAAACAGGGAAATTAGGCTGGGATAAACAATGCCTAATCTATTAAAGGCCCAAATTACAATTAGTTTGATGATGTTAATGATTTCCCGAGCAGTTCAAGTTCAAGTCGTATTCACCTGAAGTATATAAATAACTAGTGTAAAGATATGTGATGATAGTGATGACCTATCGTCGTCGATTGTGATGATAGTGATGACCTATCGTCGTCGATTGTAATGAGAGTGATGACCTACCATCGTCGATTGTAATGATAGTGATGACCTATCGTCGTCGATTGTAATGATAGTGATGACCTATCGTCGTCGATTGTAATGAGAGTGATGACCTACCATCGTCGATTTGCCTGAGTTCAATGTTTGATGGCGGTTATTGATGACCTGAGTTCATTGTTTGATGGCGGTTATTGATGACCTGAGTTCAACGTTTGATGGCGGTTATTGATGACCTGAGTTCATTGTTTGATGGCGGTTATTGATGACCTGAGTTCAACGTTTGATGGCGGTTATTGATGACCTGAGTTCAATGTTTGATGGCGGTTATTGATGACCTGAGTTCAACATTTGATGGCGGTTATTGATGACCTGAGTTCAATGTTTGATGACGGTTGAAAATACCAATGGACATTAATGTGAGTGGCCGGAGACAATCCAAGAATAAAGTTTATGGTCGAATTATTGATGTTGTTTTATCGTAGGTCCACGATTGCTATTACCTGCAGAATCATCCAATATAATGCACGAAAAACATTGTTCATGGTCGATGATCAACGTCGTCAGCGATGACATCGGCCGAAGGTAGCCATTCTCTCCAATAATCGACAATAATCGAAGCACGATATCACTGTTGACGATCATTGACGACGGAGGATTGCTTGATGCACAATCAGTCCCAATCATCATTGCTTATCAAGGTTATCAACCACACATGGACAACCCCTGGCGCAATCATCGACGATCTCAATTTTAATACTTAGGAGCAATGCTGTTCTATAATCCTCGATTATCAATGACGTCTGCTATCATTTTACCCGTAAATACAATTAATCATCGTTCATTGCTTATATCGATGATCAAACTGTTGCGGAACATGTCATTCACAATTTCACAATGAAGGGGTGGTTGACGGAGCGCAGCACGTTCCTCTCACTGATGACGTGCTGCACCTTGCCCAGTGCCACCTGGCGGGCGATGCTGAACAGCTTGATGGCGCGGTAGGCGCCAGTAGGGCGTTCGCGGCACAGACACACTCTGGCGAAGGATCCCGTAGCTGGAACAAACGAGGATTTTGAGTTAGTGACGCCATGCTAGAATAGGCATCGTTGGTGGTGGCCTAATTTTAGAGTAGTATCGGCATCAGATTTCAAACAGAGACATTAACCGTCGTTCAGATACCAAGCACCAGCAGCTTCTCAACTGCTGCCTCTGATTCGGCAAGATGGAAGTTCGAGCCTCTAAACTCAACTAAGCCTTGTTGATGAGGATCTGGGGCACCTGCTTCCTATGGGACACCCTAACCCATGGTACTCTGCAGCTGGACAGAATACGGTTCCATGTCTGTATTCACGTATATATTCATACCTACAAAACAAAAAATTTACATGAAGAATAAAGCCCTTTAAACACATTCAGAGAGAGACCACATAACCGTTCGCCCATTTTGCAATCTGCCGCAGATAAAACATATTTATAAATATGTAATTCTTGTTTCAGATTTTTTCATTAGTCTGATGATATCCCTGTTTTAAGCCGAAACGTCAGTAAAAGAAACCTATCACACGCCAGTCATATATTTCTTTACCAAAGTACCAGACACTAGCCCAACAACAATTACTAGCAAGTCTTATATTCTTATCCAGAAGTAGCTACCACTGGCCTAATACCAATCACTAGCCAGTCTCATATTCTTATCCAGAAGTAGCTACCACAAGCCTAATACCAATCACTAGCCAGTCTTATATTCTTATCCAGAAGAAGCTACCACAAGCCTAATACCAATCACTAGCCAGTCTTCTATTCTTATCCAGGAGTAGCTAACACTAGCCTAATACCAATCTCTAGCCAGTCTTATATTCTTATCCAGGAGTAGCTAACACTAGCCTAATACCAATCACTAGCCAGTCTTATATTCTTATCCAGAAGATTCTACTTCTACTATTATCATTATTTAACTATTATTTCCGTCGTTTAGCAGTGGGCTTCCAATACCCACCACTAGCCAGTCTTATATTCTTGTCCAGACGTAGCCAACACTGGCCCAATACCTACCGATAGACAGTTTTTTATTCATGTCCAGGCTTAGCTAACACTAGTAATACCTACCATTAGCCAGTCATACATTTTTGTGCTGACGTAGCTAACACTAGCCTAATACCTACCGCTAGCCTGTCTTATATTCTTGTCAAGAAGTAGCTAACACTAGCCTAATACTTACTACTAGCTGGTCTAATATTCATATCCAGACGTAACGATCGGAAATTAAACGAAAGCATAGCTCAGAACAGGAAAGTAAGTAAGCCTGGGACGGGCTATACAATTAATTCCAGTAGTACATCAATTAATTTTTTGGTCTACTAGTAGCCCCTTTTGCGTGTCTTGGGAAATCAGTATATCGAAAAATTCAACTGTTTCGCCCCACGTTACTAAAGAGGATTAACAAACCTTTATTTGCTCCCTAATCCAATCACTAACCGATTGTTTTCAGTATCTCCAGGTTCTCCATTTTGTAATGTTTATTGTATGCTGCCGACCCTGAGCTTCCGTCAGATGCCGCCATGAGGCTGGAGTGACCTGTTGTTCCAGTCTCTTAAATGGACTTTCTTTTGGTGTTCCATACTAAGGCTTTGGAGATGAAACTTTTATTTAGGTAAATATGAAAGGGTCCATTATCAAAATAACTCTGATAAAAAGATATAATTATCTTCAAATTTGATGATGAATTAAACAGAGGTTAGCAAAGCCTTATTATTTATCCCCTTCTATTCATTGGAAAGTGTGATAGCGGAATGAAGCTGTAACACGTTGTTCAAAATCAGGGATTATTGCCCATGAAAAGACGTTATATACAGTGATTACAACAGTGAGGCTGACCACGCAGTAAGGCTGACCACGCAGTAAAGCTGATCACGCAGTAAAGCTGACCACGCAGTAAAGCTTATCACGATGAAAAACTGATCACGCAGTGAAGCTGACCACGCAGTAAATCTGACCCGCAGTAAAGATGACCACGCAGTAAAGCTGACCACGCAGGAAGCTGATCACGCAGTGAAGCTGACCACGCAGCAAGGTGATTACGCAGTAAAGCTGGCCACGCAGAAAGCTGATCAGGCAGTAAGGCTGATCAAGATGTGAGGCTAACCATGCAGTAAGGCTGATCGCGATGTAAAGCTGACCACGAGGAAAGGCTGATCACGATGTGAAGCTGACCACGCTGTAGAGCTGAACTCGCAGCCAAGCCGATCTCGCAAGAAAGCTGGTCACGCTGTAAAGCTGATCACACTGCAAAGCTGGTCACGCTGTAAAGCTGATCACGCCGTAAAGCTGGCCCCGCAGAAAGCTGACCACGCAGTAAGGCTGATTACGATATAAGGCTGACCACGCAGGAAGGCAGATCTTGTCAATTACGTAATGGAGTAAGATCAAAGACCTGCATTTGTATTCAATTGAATCTCGCACTGCAACGAATGGCAAGTGTTAATAGCGACAAACTCGGAAGGCACGACAGGTACGCCTTCAAAGAACATTGTTGACCAACGATCTAAATGCAAATTCCGACAGCAATTTGTGTACCATTGAACTAGACTGGTGACTTCTTACAGATTCAGGTGTTAATACTAACTCTTATGTCCAGGTTTGTTTTAGCTTTTTAATAGTGGATTTTATATGCGATAGGTAATTTTGCAGTGAAATCGAAATTGGTCCTATTGCTTACCGCGGCGCCCTGTGGCAAGGTTGTTTACAAGTTTACAAGTGTATGAAGACAACAACAGGCCTTTTGTCCCAAACTGGGTTGCCTTTTAATAGTAAGAAGGTAAGTTCTGAAGTAGAACGTCTAAAAAAGCATCTTGTGTCGGTGTATTTTCTGTTTTAATGGATCAAGAAAGAGAAAGTTTGTTGACGGAAATAGCATTTAACAATTATCCTCGAAACAACTCAAACCAGCACCTGAAGACTTGTGGTGGCAGAAGTGTTCGTCTTGTTTGCATAATAAAGTATTTCATATGAATTGGGTTAACATAACCTGATGAGGCCAGCGTAATGTTGGATTATTAGCAAAGACGATATATCAGCAAACTGTAGTAGATGGTGAAGTGGAATAGAGCTATTGAGTCTATAAAATATAAGACAACAGCGAGAGAACATTTCGGATATTCGCCAATACTGTGTTACTAATAATGCCCGGACACTGTCGGATATTCGCCAGTACTGTGTTGCTAATAATGCCCGGACACTGTCGGATATTCGCCAGTACTGTGTTGCTAATAATGCCCGGACACTGTTATTGTATACATTTATTGGTTGCCTTCATCTTAGGTCAAACATATTTCAAATCAGCACTTTTAAATATTTTGAATGACTGCTATTAAATAAGCACTCCCCAACTCAGTAACTTTATTGACCACAGTTTCCATCACTATTGGTCACAACCTGTTGTTATTGTTCTAGAACATTTCTTCCGTCCAATACCCGGTGTTTTCAATATTTTTATATTGAACAACACTGAAAATTTGAGAAAAAATTACTGAATGTTCTCATACAGACCAACACCCGCGAAATTACTGTTTCTCCTCTCACCGGCACCCACGGAAGACTGGACAGTTTGAGGTCAAGGCACTTAGACTATGTTTGTGTGGTCACGAAGCCTCCAGCTAAGCAAGGCCTCAAGACACGACCACGGCAGTTCAGTCAGCAGCTGTGCAATCAATAAGGATGATGTGCTTAGTGACTGCTGCGCTCTGTTGGTCGTGCGAGACCTCATGTGCATAGTAACGGAAGTTAGGCTCATGAAAAACATTTTCAGGGGTAACTCCAACAATATCGCGTAAAGGCCAGAATAAATGTTCTGAAGCAAATATAATACATATTTTTTATCAGACTACGCAGTAATCGTGCAGCAATACATAATTATACTAAAATGTATAACATTGTTAAACTGCGTTGCTGTCGATTGGAAACGTTGCTTCCTTCCAAATATCTACTCGGTATAATAGTGCTCCTTCGCTCTAATGAAGAAGGCTACTCAAATTAGTCCTGTTCAAGTCGAAATTTATCAGCATATATTATTAGATTTTTATAAGGTTTCCCTTATGATAAATTGAAACCTTGGAGAGGCTGCAAACAATCTGAATGGGAGGGACATTTTTGAGTGACATTTATCCCAGGTCACACAGGCTTGGTGCTACAAGCCTTATGAAATGGCACACATTTTTTTAACCCAAATATTTACTCTCATGGTTAATTCATTCAGGATTTTTTCGTAAGATATGTTTTCTGGGAAGACATGTGTGAGGAAAAGTGGTAGACATATTACATAATAGACACAACCATCGTATCAATAATCAGTAGAGGGGTAGGAGATTCCCGTTCATTTTCACTCTAAGAACTGCTGGAAGAATTGTTTCGATGGATACTCGAACACAACTAATTTGTTTCTGCAGTTCCTTCACAGCAATTTATTGATGGATCAAATGAGAGTACAGACTCGATCACTGAGAGTTCAAACATGACCAATGAGAAGCAAAACGTGTAGGTAGTCATCCAGAACCAAACCTATCAAGTTGATTTGAGGCCCCCAATCTAAAACATTGCTGTTCAACAAAACCTCAGGCCTTTATGTGCAATGTCTGTCACCTGCTAACCAGGATTTACGATATACTTGAATAAAATCCATGTGGATGCGGACTTGGTCAAAGTGGTTAGATTGGACATGAATGCCAACATCATCATCAAACAGAAACCGTATCAGTTCAACATGCAATGCATCCTCATGAAACTAAATTGACAAATGATTTCCAAGATTTATGTAATTTTCCGGATTACAGTATATAGAAAACAATAACACGAGTATTAATGGGAGTCTTTATTGGTAGATTTTGGGAGGACTGTTGTCGCCAAACCTGACATTGTGACTATTATTATTATCATTTTATCATTAGTAATATTGATATTATAATACATTTTTCCATCGTCTGACAAAAGGGTTTCAATTCGTGAATATAACATATAAAGTCACGTTTACCAAAAAACTTCTTGAATTAGTGAAAAATAAGTTAAATTTAAATCTTCGCAGCGTCTTTCTAGTGGGCCGCCGGTTCGTGTTCCATGAAGCAAAATATCATGTGCGACATATATCATCAATGATCTAACGGACAAACGTCTATTTTGACGTAAGAGTCACGAATACCTGGCGTTAGGCAACCACGACCACGCGGGAATGGAAAATTACAAGTACATGGGGAGCAGAAATCGAAATGTGCTAACATATCGTAATGAAGGGTCTACATTATTGTGCGATAACCAAGGGGTCTATGGACGACATAAATTTTACAGAAAATATTCATACACCGTGTGATTACACTCGGGCACACATCATTAAAAATAGCGCGATAATCCATGCCGTAAAGCATTATAAATTGATGTATATACATATACATTCACGTACACATATATATGCATGCACATACATACGCATATATTTATAT
>SDVV010039767.1:0-10597 GCA_016164225.1 Gammarus roeselii | reverse complement strand
CCATTCATCTAACGCAAGCTGGGAATTGATGTTGTATTGATGTAGGGTTACCATTCCTGTAGTGTAGGCGATGAATTGATGCTGTATTGCTGTTGGGTCACCATTCATCTAGCGCAAGCGGGGAATTGATACTGTATTCTTGTAGGGTTACCATTCATCGAACGTAAGCGAGGAATTAATGCTGTGTTGCTGTTGGGTTACCATTCATCTAGCGCAAGTGGAGAATTGATGTTGTATTGCTGTAGGGTTACCATTCATCGAGCGCAAGCGAGGAATTGATGCTGTATTGGTGTAGGGTTACCATTCATCTAGCGAAAGCGAGGAATTGATGCTGTATTGCCGTAGGGTTACCATTCATCTAGCGCAAGCGAGGAATTGATACTGTATTCCTGTAGGGTTACCATTCATCTAGCGCAAGCGAAGAATTGATGCTGTATTGCTGTAGGGTTACCATTCATCTAGCGCAAGCGAGGAATTGATGCTGTATTGCTGGAGGGTTACCATTCATTTCGCTCAAGCGAGGAATTGATGCTGTATTGGTGTATGGTTACCATTCATCTAGTATAGGCGAGAAATTGATGCTGTATTGGTGTATGGTTACCATTCATCTAACGCAAGCGGGGAATTGATGTTGTATTGATGTAGGGTTACCATTCTTGTAGTGTAGGCGAAAAATTGATTCTGTATTGCTGTTGGGTCACCATTCATCTAGCGCAAGCGGGGAATTGATACTGTATTCCTGTAGGGGGACCATTCCTCGAACGTAAGCGAGGAATTAAAGATGTGTTGCTGTAGGGTTACCATTCATCGAGCGCAAGCAAGGAATTGATGCTGTATTGCTGTAGGGTTACCATTCATCTTTCGCAAGCGAGGAATTGATGCTGTATTGCTGTTGGGTTACCATTCATCTATCGCAAGCGAGGAATTGATACTGTATTCCTAAAGGGTTACCATTCATCTAGCGCAAGCGAGGAATTGATTCTGTATTCCTGTAGGGTTACCATTCATGTAGCACAAGCGAAGAATTGATGCTGTATTGCTGTAGGGTTACCATTGATCTAGCGCAAGCGAGGAATTGATGCTGTATTGCTGGAGGTTTACCATTCATTTAGCGCAAGCGAGGAATTGATGCTGTATTGGTGTATTGTTACCATTCATCTAGTGTAGGCGAGAAATTGATGCTGTATTGGTGTATGGTTACCATTCATCTAACGCAAGCTGGGAATTGATGTTGTATTGATGTAGGGTTACCATTCATGTAGTGTAGGCGAAGAATTGATGCTGTATTGCTGTTGGGTCACCATTCATCTAGCGCAAGCGGGGAATTGATACTGTATTCCTGTAGGGTTACCATTCATCTAGCGTAAGCGAAGAATTAATGCTGTGTTGCTGTAGGGTTACCATTCATCTAGTGCAAGTGAGGAATTGATGCTGTATTGGTGTATTGTTACCATTCATCTAGTGTAGGCGAGAAATTGATGCTGTATTGGTGTATGGTTACCATTCATCTAACGCAAGCTGGGAATTGATGTTGTATTGATGTAGGGTTACCATTCTTGTAGTGTAGGCGAAGAATTGATGCTGTATTGCTGTAGGGTTACAATTCATCTAGCGTAAGCGAGGAATTGATGCTGTATTGGTGTAGGGTTACCAATTATTTAGCGCAAGCGAGGCATTGATATTATAATACTGTAGGGTTGCCATTCATCGATTATAAGCGAGCAACTGATGCTGTATTACCGTTGGGTTAAAATTCATCTAGTGTAAGCAAGGAATTGATACTGAATGACTGTAGTGCTGCTATTCATCTAGTGTACGCGAGGAATTGATTATGTATTACTGTGGTGCTGCTATTCATTCAGTGTAAACGAGGAAATGATACTGTATTACTGTAGGTTTATCAATCGTCTAGTGTAGGCGAGGAATTTATTCTGCATTACTGTTGGGTTAACAATCACCTAGTGTAATGGTGAATTTTTCGGACCCACTCATATCAAAAGTCATCCCAAACACTGCCTCTAAAAACTTGACTTCCAGCGATGATTGACGAACCCACTCAAGGGAGTCAATCAGGTCCGCTGGCTCCTTGTTACTGGCAGTTAAGGGTAAGTGGAGGCATTGAAGCCCTCTAACGCGCTGACGATGCCGACATTGATGGGACAAATTTGCACTCCCTACCAAACTACATATACATTTTTGGCAAGCGATTCCGATATTCAATTATCTTAACTTACTGCTTTATTCTCAGTTAGTGTGAGTTCGTACATTCACTTACACTTAATATACATACAAATTTCCTAATTGACAGCTGTTACGTAGTGAGGGTTGCCAAAATGACTCACGAAACAATATACCGACCTGAACTTTCGTGTAATGATATGATATTGCATGTCATATCATACATGCTCGATTCATTTGTTCGACAATAAGATGTCGCTAAGAATTGGTATAGACAATACGTTTGGTTCCACATTTACTTTCACTCTGCAGAATGCGAGGTGTTGGTTCTTCGTGATAACTCCAATGTGAGGAATAGTGTATTACCAGACAATGAACAAAATAGGGTTCACAACGGAAATCAGTGGCTAACATAAGTGAATGTTCACGACACGAAAATGTGATGGATATTTAGGATTTTTTTCCTCGTCATATCCTAATCAATATTATATGACATTGGTAAAATTATTCAGCCTCTGAATGGAACACATACAAAATGAAAATGAAGGATGATTTTGAGCTAGTTGCCAAATGAATAGTCAGAATTCGTTTTATGTTTTATCACGTGTAAACATTTTTTTTGTTGACATGAACTCCAATTTACTTGATGCATCTTTATCTACGTCCCTCCAAACTACGCCTACGATAGGACAAAAAGTGCCTTCTCGTCCTGAACACGTCGTTTATGAATAGTCCCTCCTGGCGAGCGTCACGATAGTTCGATCGATTTCATGGCTTGTTTTAGTGCGCAACTGATCATATGATTATTAATTGATTCATGCATTGAACGGTAGCGTACTGCTCCAATTATGCCTTGGAAGAGTCACTTTGCATTTACTAAAGCAAAGTGGTTTTTCTGTAATAGATTTCAGATGGAAAAATAATGATATTCTTCTGTATGCCAAA
This sequence comes from Gammarus roeselii, assembly GCA_016164225.1. Lineage (NCBI taxonomy): Eukaryota > Metazoa > Arthropoda > Malacostraca > Amphipoda > Gammaridae > Gammarus > Gammarus roeselii. Next base: position 7,474 of record SDVV010039767.1, on the reverse strand, counting down.
CGATACGTTTTTATATTACTGGTAAATAATTCATCAGATTCTTAATGTCAGTTTCTGTTCCCAATCCCCGTCTCAATTTGGTGCTCGTTCTCAACCGTTTGAGTAATCCAGGAACTGGATTACTACAGTCCAGATTTCATGTATACTAAACTTCAAGATGAAGCATCCATCAGGGATATGAAAACATTTTCATCACACCTCACTGAGGAATACAGGTAATGATCATTTTTAACCCACAACTCACTGAGGAATACAGGTAATGATCATTTGCACCACACCTCACTGAGGAATACAGGTAATGATCATTTTTACCACACCTCACTGAGGAATACAGGTAATGATTATTTTCACCACACCTTACTGAGGAATACAAGTAATGATCATTTTCCCCGCACCTCACTGAGAAATACAGGTAATGATCATTTTCACCCCACTTCTCTGATGAATACAGGTAATGATCATTTTCACCACACCTCTCTGAGGAATACATGTAATGATCATTTTCACTACACCTCACTGAGGAATACGGGAAATTATCGTTTCAATAAACCTCACTGAGGAATACAGGTAATGATCATTTCCACCACACCTCACTGAGGAATACAGGTATTGATCATTTTCACCACACCTCTCTGAGGAATACAGGTAATGATAATTTTCACCACACCTCTCTGAGGGATACAGGTATTGATCATTTTCACCACACCTCTCTGAGGAATACAGGTAATGATAATTTTCACCACACCTCTCTGAGGGATACAGGTAATGAACATTTTCACCACACCTCACTCAGGAATACAGCTATTGCTTCTGTGTAATCTACCAACAAAACAAACTTCAAACCTTATCATTGTCAGTCAGAGGCGTGTCATTAGAACAATATTACATGCTACGGACGTGACAGCAAGTTGTCTGCCTTACGTCAATGACGTATTTCACCACTGTGTTACAAACCTAATTTCACTCCTGCGTAGTTTGTTTACAAACTTTGAATGATTTACCTTTCATTGATAACTATTTTTCCTAAAAATAATCCTAAGTAGGATCCTCGTAACAATACGGATTTGTAAATTCCCCGTAACTCGTCAGCATAGTGACACCTATTTAAAAACTACAGAGCTGTTCAACGTTGGAATTCGATTTCCATCGATATTATGACGAGTAACAGTATAGGTACAATTAGTTACTAATATAGAGACCTTATTTTTAATTTCGCGTTTTATTTAAATTTAATTTAAATCAAATCGTATGTAGTTAGGAAAGTTTGTATAGTTGTATGTCTACATTCAAGTGTCTGGGGGAAGTACATACTATATAACATACAATCTCGGCGCAGGGATGTCGTAAACAAAACGTGAAATTGTAACCGATAGTACCTTCGACAGCAAATTAAAATTATACATGTTTAAACTTGTGCGTGCAGAAATGTTTCAATTGTCATTGACTTATGTTTTGCGATTACCATGTCAACTAATTGTCATTCATCAGTTTCATTTTATCGATACTTTCATTCTATTTTTTTCTGTGTCATGTACTCAAGTTTTCAGTTATTTCGTTTATGTAGAAACCTATACAATTAGTATACCCATCTATCATGATTCATTGAAACTTTTTTATCGTGTGCATATGCAACATATAATGCTAACTATGCAGTCAGCATGCTAACTGCATAGTTAACAAGCATAGTTAACATGTTAACATGTCATGCTAACTATGCAGTTAGTTTCAAAATTCATGTCTTCGTCTGCCAAACAATGACGATCACATGTTGACATTTTTTGAAACAGTAAATTGCCTTGATTAAGTGAATATCTGTGGCCTCATTACTTTGCTCATTGTTCCAGAAATCTTTCGTCCAATTAAGCGTTTTTATCTATCTCGAGATATGAACAATGGGTGATATAGGATGCCCTAAATCAATGTTCAACGTTTGGTGGGATATAGAGGTAAACTTACTCCTCAACCGTACTTATAAGTTGATTGTAAGTCCATCCAAATAGCATATATTGTTTTCTGAACAGCTCACGTTGACTAAGACTTGGTACGCATCATCTGAGTATTCTGATATCTTTGTCCTTTAGTCCGCATGCAATTATACCTAAAAAATATAAAATCTTAGAATCCAATTTTATGATGGGGGCGAACGGAGTTGGGAAGCATATCATTTAGGTTTCAGGGGGTCGCATCTCAGGCGTTCGAGCAGAGACTTACTGACCCATTACCCGAGGGCATGTCTATTGGATTCCCCAGAGGTTAGGGGTCATGAGGCCCTCAACAAGGTGTTTAGTCTAGATCAAAATTTCCAAATGAGTTATACTATTTTCATAGTATTTGGAACAGTTGACGTGCACCACGCCAAGTAACATGAACAGTGGTCCTTCTCCAAGTGTTCAGACGCATAAGTCTTCTGTGCACTTGGGGTTCAAATGCCTGAAGCGTTTCGTGTTGAGACGTCAGTGGAACACCTTCTAAAAATCGGTCTACCCTTGGCCGATTTGAAATCCTAATCGAAGTAAGCATATGATTTATGAAATCAGGGATACCGAAAAAAAATGATCAGCACCTCGCGCAGTTACTTAGGCAGTGGTTCTTCATCAAGTGCTCAGAAAAATAAATTTGCGTGCTTTTCTCGATCCTTGAACAGCATTATGCATCTCAAGGTAGGATGTCAGAGGTGCATCTCATTAAAATAGACTAGCACTTGACAGCTCCAAAGGATTATCAGAAGAAAGAGCTGGAATTTCTCAGACGTAATTATTGAATGACTCAGAAACTAACAGAAAGAGATTCTCAATGTGTTTCATATTCGAAAACGACACACACAGAAGTGTTATCGTGTCGACAATGAGGCCTTCAATAAGAGTGAACCCTCAACTTTAACAATGGTCATCTCTTCTTTTAGTCATGACGACGACTCAAACATCTGTACGACGTACTGAACATTTGTGTGGCTCCGCTCCAATGCTACTACTGGTTCCGCCCGGAAATGTGCTGTATGAAAGAAGGCTGTTATTTCTCCGCGAATAATCGATCCCCGCTAGAGAACCGGATCTACTGTAAATGTGAAAGGGAAGTTATTTTCTACTCATAGACTTGAGGAAGAGAACAATTGGCCTCCGATTGAATTACACCGCCCGTCAAGTTTGAGCAGCTCGACGAGGCGGTATTACCCTTCCTATGCAACGGTTTCGATCCCCGAATTCCATGGTCCGGGCATCTACTTCTTCCCGGTCTAAGGTTTGCGGACAGCAGCTGGCCTCTCATGCTTACGGGGAGTAGGTGATCCTGATAAGGGTTTTGGGGTGGTGGCGAGTTGCAGTTGCGGGCTCACATCTAATACCGATAACCATAACGGGGATGAAGAGTTGACGTGAGATGCCATTTCGGACTCCCAGCCTAGACATATTTCCTAGATGGTATAACAAATAGCATTTTTAATCATAATAGTCGTTCGTATATGAATGGAGTAACATTTAGTTGCTGGCGTGCTCAACGATTAATTAAATCATACCGTAAGAACGATCCACTGTTTATGAAGGTGCGTAGTTATTTCAAAGCTGGACTATTTCGAAGAAATTGCTGATGATTATTTACGCAGATTTAATCAATCTTTGTTAAACATTCAGCCTGTCAATAAAATAAAGTCAATTAGTAAATGAATATTTCGTTATATTGTTCAGTTTGGAAGGAAAATATTGCCTTATTTATTCCACAGTAATGTGTAGGAGTAATTTATTTTATTTTAATGAATCGTCGTCTATGTATGATCGTTTGATTTTCGAACGAGAAATCTAGGAAATCAGAATAAATAACTTTCCCCGTTGTTTATTCGGCAACTCAAATCTGAACTAAATTTATTCGAACAATGCGAACCATCTGAAGCGCCAACGAGACAATGGACGGACATAAATACAGTGGCCTTCTGTATGAGGACAACTCGAAAAGAAAATATCATTCACGATCACTTTTTTCATACCAAATCAGCCGTTCAACAGATAACAGACCGTCAACGGATAACTTCATGATTTGGCACTCTATCTATTTCATAATTGTCATCCAACAAAATATATGTAAAACCTTTATTATTTTATTCAAAATGCCTTTCAAAATAGATATTTATTATTCTCAATTGTTTTAGACGTCATTACTGGAAATTCTCAAAAAAAAATCTTCCATCGACTAGTATTTTCTATCAAAGATAATGTCTAATTAAACTTATCATAACTTTTTAATTATGTGAGTTTCGGGAAGTTGGGAAACCTTCAAGTCTTATTAAGATGACAACAATGAAAATAAATTGGTCGAAAAATGTATCAACTCCAGGGAATGTCGTACATAAATCCATTGCAATCATTTACTTCAAATAAAGTTATGGGAAATTAAAAGAAGGATGTGACATGTGGATGAAATGATCCGTATTTTCCTGGTTGTTAAGATTGATCGGCACATTACAAAATTAATTTAGCCAGCTCATAGAAAATAATAAAGGGAGACCCTGAAAATAATATCAGCTTAGGACATAGTTCCTTGCATGTATTATTTCATTTTTGGCACTCATCAGCACCTTTCACTTGTCAGATGCGTGCTAAATTTGTTCCTCTATTTCGTGTGGCATAACACCATGTTTTGTCCTGATCAGTCCTGATCAGTCATGATCAGTCCTGGTCAGACCTGATCGGTCACGATCAATACAACAGCCACTCGAACTCGACAATCTTAGTTGATAGTGAGCGATGTCCAAAAAGATGAATGGTGTCATAATACAATTCTAATATCAAAAATGCATGAAAAATATTAAACTTCTTTGTCACTGTCACCGGGCATCGAACCTGGGTTCTTGTCAGGAGAAAGTCTTTTCAAGTAAGCAGTGAAAGACTGTGATACGCAAGAGCCTGGCGTAATTCGTAGAACCCGATTGGAATAGTAATGCACAAGTTCCGTAATTTAATTCAATTAAAAAAAAAGATAAGTTAGGTTGAAATTCGTTCATATGGATAAAATAAAGTGACAGGTCTCTTCATTGTACTATGTGAATAATACAATGATCATTTTTTCCTCTTTCATGGCAATATCCAATGAACACCATATTTATTAATGTCGAGTCAGGGTTGCAGGGAGTGGGATGTTTTCAGGCCAGAATCTTCAGCGAATGGAAGCAATTACCATCAACCAAACCGCAATCAAATAAACTCCATTTACTCTTAACAAAGGGGAATTTGTACATCGTTGTGACAATGCATCTTAGTGCCTGTGTTTGCAAGTAACGGTCGGTGACAACTATAAAGATTGAAGATGCAAATATTATCGAGGTATTTGTAATTGGGATACTTTTTTTATCTTCAGGTTTCATTTCATGTTGAACGGTTTTATGGTATGATCTTCAGCGTTACCTGAGTCCTTTTTTTTCCGATCCGTTATTTATGATTTTAATTGATTCATCCGTTCAATATACATCAGTTATTATTAGTTCACGGATATTATCGGTCTGAGAGAGAAAAGCCGAATATAATGTTACACCCTCTGGTTATAACGCATTCCAGATCGCATAAATGTGACGAAAAAAAGCGGTACACAGGTCGTGGAAGCAAGCTCGTTAGGATGACAGTCTTTTCAAATTTGTTCGGGTGTTGAAAAACGTTTCCAACTCCCATTGTTCAAAAAATATACGCAAACGAAGTAAGTTATTTATGTTTGAATCAATTTACGTCCAAAATGACGATTCGTCATTGTACTGCGTGTTTGGGTCCTCAGATGTCAAATTTTACGACGACCCATGTCGGCGTCTCCAAATTCTCATTTAAAACCGCTCCACCTGCAACATCATTTGTCTACTCTTGTATGTGAGAGTAGAGAGAATTCAAAGCCAATTTGCCCTAACTGCTTTGTTCATCCGTCCATTAAGACGACTGAGCCCCTTCAGCGTCCATCTCTCAATTCTGAGCGGTCTTTTTACATTTTCTGCCGTCCCAGTGACTAGAATTTGTCATTTGTGTACGTCCCTAAGTCGTCCAACTAGCAGCAGTGTGTCCCAATCTGTTATGATTGCTGAGATAAAAGATCAAGATGACAAGGGTCCATCGTTGAACGCCGAGGATTTCCAGGGCCGGCATCCTATAACTGCATTGTTTGGCATTTTTAAAGGGAGCCCAGCGTTCGCGCTAAAATTATTTCTGCACACGCGCACTATCGCCACTTCACTTCACCTCATTGTCATGGCCGGACACTGTCATAAACGATAAAAAAATTTCATTACACGTGCTTTCGACCTAAACGATGTTTCAGCCCACTCGCATTTTCCGCCACTTCAAAATCTGCCACTGCCATATCTGCCACTGGCATTACATCTAAACAGGCGTACCAACCTGCTGGTTATCACTTTAATGAAACTTCAATTGAAAAAGGCTAAAAATCGGCATTACGTACCTTAGAAAAATACGTATGTTTGCCCCGCGGGTTAGAAATACGTACCTTTGCCCCTCGGGTTAGAAACACGTACCCAAGGTTAGGTTTGGTTGGGTAGGAAAAGTTTCATTGAAGTGATAACCAGAATAATGGTACGCCTCGTGGCTGATTCTGACGTGGGCTGAAACAGAGTTTAGGCAGAATGTCACTGGCAGATATGACAGTGGCTGGTGTGACTGAGGAACGCTATGAATGTTCGCTGTTAAAAAATGGTACCGTAGGTAGGTAATCGGAAAAACTTGTGGCTGATAAGGCAGTTGGCGGAGATGAAAGAGGCTGGTTTTACGTTAGTTATAAAAGAATATAGCGCCAGGGATAGCGACCCTTTTTAAATGACGGTTATGCGCCTCCATCGCCGCTTCTCCATTGCATTGTTGTTACTTTTCTTATGGCGTCTGGGGCCGCTCATCACCCTCAATTCATATTTGCCTGCTTACTCAAATCTTCTAGCATATAAACTGTTCTTCCTTCTGGTATAACTGATGGAGTCGGGAGTGCCATCACATAGTTCCTTGTCAGGGTCGTCATGTCCTCTAGTAATAAACATGTTCATCACTCTTATAGGACCGCTTTTGCCTGCCACCGCCGCTCTTACATATTTGAATTTCGATCCCTCATTCATGACGGCGAAGGCCATCCAGCGCCGATCTATTATAACTGCATTGTTCTTCCCTCTTGTATAAAGGCTCTGGCCAAAACTATCTACCCATAACCGCATTAGTTTGCCTCTCATATGACGACTTAGGTCCTCCACCGCCGCTCTGCCATTAATTTCAACGAGTCAACCGTCGAGGCCGGAACGAACTTGTACCTTTCAGAGCAGATCACGTCAGTATATCATGATCTGGAGCTCTCGGAGATGGTCAAAGATCGTCCGGTGTATTTTGTATCTAATACCAGGCTGGAACCGAAGGAAAGCACTTCATTGGGTCTGAATGTTTTTTATTTATCGCCATGTACATTTTAATAGATAAAGTTACCTCTCCGGTGAGAATATGTGGCCGAAACAATA
>SDVV010039766.1:0-10597 GCA_016164225.1 Gammarus roeselii | reverse complement strand
CCACTCGTTTGTTGCCTTTCCACTTCTGCTCCACTCTTAATCTGCCTTCCACCAGCAGATGGTCAGACACTCCTTCACCCTCCCCTCTCAACACCCGCTCACCCAACAGCCTCCCCACCACTCTCCCCGATATCAGCACAAAATCCATCAGTGCTCTCTCCACCATAGCACCATGGGCCATCCTTACCCATGTGTATTTGTGAATATCTCGCTTCTTGAACAAACTGTTCCCGACCACCAGCTCCTGCTCCATACACAGACCTATCAGGTTTTCTCCACTGTCATTTCTACCGGGAACGCCATACCTTCCTATCACATTCTCCACCCTTTCATCTCCAACTCTCGCATTAATGTCACCCAGTACAACTACATTGAAATGACCTCCAAAACTCTCAATACACTCACTCAACTCAGTCCAGAATTGCTCCCTCTCCTCTTCACTCCTCTCGCTGCCAGGTCCATAAGCACTTACAAATGCCCATCTTTCTACGCCTAACTTGACTTTCACCCACATCAATCTTGGGGACACCTCCTTCCATTCGGTAGCGCTACTAGCCAACCGATCACTCAATATCAAGACCACACCTTCTCGTGCCCTACCTTCCTCCACACCAGACTTTCTTCCACTTACAACACCAAACTCACTTTCGCCCTTACCTTTCAACTTCATCTCACTCAGCGCCAACACATCAAACTTCCTCCTCGCAAACATCTCGCCAATCTCCCTTCTCTTTACATCATTCGTACTACAGCCACGCACACTCAGCGACCCTAACAATAGGGTTTGGAGAGGCGTGTGTCTCTCCTCCCCCGGCTCGTCTTGCCGTCTTCGAGGAAAGGTTTTACAGAGAACGGGATTCCTAGCCCCTTCGCTCTACCCCTTTTAGTCGCCTTTTACGACACGCTGGGGTTACGGTAGCACGATTCTACTCCCGGCTACGGGGCGCCCTTTTAGTCGCCTTCTACGACACGCGGGGGATACGGTTGGAAGATTCTAAAGCCCCGGCTACAAGGCTGTAGCGAGCCTAATACACGTTCAGTCTGGGTCTGGTTTTGGTGCAGATGTTGATTGTGTGAGGCTTGAATGTCATCTTGTGTCAAAAGTTACTGCAAGGATAGTTGTAGTGAGGATGTTGATGAACGTGACATGAGGGTGGATGCGGTGTTCACTGGTGTCCGAGGTCAACAGTGTGAGGGACGACTTGCTTGCGGACACCTTCATTCTGTTATCCAGCAGACAGACCTCAAGGGAGTTCAGGTACTGCTGTAGGTGTGCAGCTGCGGTCTCGTGTTTGTGATGTAGTGTGATTATTGTGAGATCATCCGCGCATTAGCTTATGTGGGTGTTGGGTGCTGTTGGAATGAGCAGGTCGTGCATGAAGACATTGAAAAGGCCGGGGAAAAGCACAGAGCCCTGTGGGACACCATTGGAAAAGTGGCAGGTTCGAGAATTATTATTATTATTAAATCATTTAATTCCATCGTCTAGCATTGGGTTTTCAATTTATCTTAGATTACACATAAAACTTCATTAACATGTACACTATTTGAATCAACGTAATTAATAGTTCAATTAAATTCGTCGCAGCTCATCGCTAGTATGCCGCCGGTTCTTATATTATGCAACAAATTATTAATTACAATATTATAATCAATGATCAATAGATAACGTCTGTTTTGAGGTAAGAATCATGAATGCCTGTTGTTGGGAAATCAATAATAAATGAGGTTGGACAATCATGAATACACGGGGTGTGGAATTCACGAATACATGGGGTGGGAACAATTACGAATACATTGGGCTTGGGGGGGGGGAATCTCGAATATATGGGACTAGGAAATCCTGAGAACATGGGGTTGGTGAACTAACTTATTGCGTTAACATATTGTTCAGATAGCACTAAAAAATTGTATAAATAAAGAAGAGGTGAATATACAACATAAATTATACCTTAAGAATTTACATAACACTGAATATCTGCACTTCATGACCGCTAGGAAATGATTGAATGATTGACAATCACAATAATTCAATACTGGAGTGCAAAAGTGGGATGAATATACTTCTGCTATAGCTAGAAGATAATGCACAATATAAGTTTAGGTTACAATGATTGTATCATCAAGAATGGTCCGGTGATTGGTAGATATAATTCAATGAATTATATTCACATTGCAACAAATTATGCAAAAAAAAGCCTGGCGTTGCAAAATCAATAATAAATGAGGTTGGACAATCATGAATACACGGGTGGGGAAATCGCGAATACGTGGGGTTAAGACAGTTACGAATACATAGGGTTGGGAAAATCGCTTAATATATGGGGTTAGGGAATCCGGAGAACATGGGGTTGGGAAACTAACCAATTGCGCTAACATGCTGTACAGATAGTATTTGAAAAATAAAAAAAGGAAAAAAAAGGCGAGTAGACAACATAAATTATACCAACAATATTTGCATAACACTGAAAATATACACTTCATGACCGCTAGGAAATGATTAAATAATTGACAATTAAAAAAATCAATACTGGAGTACAAAATGGGATGAATATGCTTTCACTTTAGAGGATAATGCACAATGAAAGTTTATCACCAAAAATGGTACGGTGATTGGAAGAAATAATTCAATAAATTAAATTCACTTCAAGGTTAACTGTCAAAGCTGGAAAAACGATTAGATGGTGTCTCAATGTTGAGAGTTAGGGGGGTGGTGGTTTGTTTTGGACATGCTCATGAACAGAATGCATTTTCTGGTTACTGGTATTATGCATTTAGCTTGTGTTTGTGGGCAAAGTTACCGTTTTGAATTGATCGGTCAGTAGATGTTCGATAAGCTTACTCTTGAAGGACGTGTTGGAAGCAAGATTCTTGAGGCTTGTTGGGAGGTTGTTCCAGGATTTTGGTCCAGTGATTATAAAAGCTCGACAAGCAGTTTCTGTTTCCCTGTGTTCAACGTGCCGAGTATTATTATTTCTTGTGAATCGATTGTTCTTTTCACCTCTAGAGTACATGTGTCTTTGGCTGCCGGGTGAATGTTTTTCTAGAAAGTCTTTATGAATTCTGATCGACTCATGGAGTGCCAGTTTGTTGTCGATATTGAGCCATTGTAGTTTTTCGAGGAGAGGACTAACAGGGTCTCGTTTTCTGTGGTTACCATCGCATGTTATTCTTGCCGCAAAGTTTATACAACTTTGCACTTTCTCTCTTTAAGTTTTGGTGCATTTCCCCAAACTTGAAAGACAGTAGTTAATGTGAGAAAATACTAAAGCGTGGAGAATCAGTAATCTTGATTTAAAATCCAATTCTTTTTTTGCAGAGTTTAGGAACAAGAGTGTTCCATTCAACTTGGAGCACAGAGTAGTTACGTGGTGTTTGAAGGAAAGATCGGGATCAAACCATACTCCCAGACTTATAACTTTATCTGCAACAGGAATGTCAGATTTGCCTATCCTGATGGAGAAATTCATTGGAACTGCTTTTCTTTTCGAGATGCATTTTGTTTTTTCAGAGTTGAGCATGAGCCCATTTTTATCATACCAAGATTTCAGATTACTTACAGCTGTCTCAGTGTCGTCTTTCAGCGCATTCAGATCTGACGGTTTTCGGGAAAGCAATATTTGAACATCATCGGCGTACATTACCTTTTTTGCTTGGTTTTTAGGTATTTTACAGTCGATGTCATTACAAGAACCAGGAACAACATTGGGCAAAGTATCGAACCTTGAGGGACCCCAAAGGCAACTGTGGCCGGATTTTACATAGATGCGTTATCGAGTTTAACTGATTGTTGCCGATTTGTCAGATAACTTTTGAACCAAGTAGGGTCGATTCCAATGTTGCGGAGCTTGCCAAAAAAGAATTGTATGGCTCACACTGTCAAATGCTTTCGATAAGTCTAGCAATACCAGCAGAGATACCTGCCCCTCATCAAAGTTTTTTTACAGATCTTCAGTGATGCTCATAAATGCGTCTTCTGTTGACAATTTTCGCCGAAAAGCGTACTGGCAGTCGTTGAACAGCTTGTTTGATTCGAGGTAATCAATCAATTGGATGGATATTACTTTTTCTAGAATCTTGGATAGGACAGGCAAAAGGCTGATTGGTCTAAAGTTGGATGGTTCATTCTTGTCTCCAGATTTATGAATTGCTTTTATGACTGCATGCTTCCAGATCTCTGGAAAAGTTTCACTTGCTATGGAGGAGCTAATAACTGTGCTAATATAAGGCAAGGTAATTATAAGGCTGTCTTTCAGATATTGTAGGGCTAAGCCATCTATTCCTGTAGAATTTGTGTTCCTCAAGGCAAATACAGCTCATTTTACTTCGTGTTGCGATACTTGCTTTGGTTTCCATTTGACGTTTGCTTCTTGGTCGCTGTCTCCATCGAAAGCTTTTGGACTCCATGTATCTGCTGCGTTGCTCTGTAATCCTTGTTAAGCTTCCTGGGTTACCTCTTCAAAAATATGTTTTCCAACTCCAGCGAAGTAGGTGTTGAACTTCTCTGAAGTTGCTTGAGTGTTCGGATAAGTAAGCAAAGTGATTTTTTTTGTAGGGAACAATTATTTTCAGCACATTCCACGTTTCTTTTTGATTGTTTTTGCTCAGTTCTATTTCCTCATGATGGTATTTAATTTTTAAAGTGATTTAAACCATGTGATGCTTCGTTTTGCTCTGATTTTGAGATATTTTGTTTCGCAGTTTTTCTGTAATCCATTTAATCGCATGCTCTTCATTGTTCTAGTTTCCGTTGGCGCCACAGCGTTCAGACATGTGAGAAGATAGTCTGCGAGTAATTGGGCTTGCTCTGTGACGTTATTTGTGCTATGTATCCGTTTTGTCATCTCGACGTTTGCCACTAGTTGTGCTCTGAAATTATCCGCGGTGTAATTTCTTTTTGTACGACAGGTTATTTTGTTTACTTGTTTCTTATCTTTTTTGATGTTGATGGTGCAGTTTATTTCCTGGTGGTCCGAGAAAGAATTGGGCTCTACGTCTGTAGTAACAATGGAAGACAGGTTGTTACTGATGAGCAAATCCAATACAAAGGCTTGTTTTTGAAGACAGTGTGTTCATGTCTACCGGAGAGGAAATTAACAATCCACTTCTTGTAATTTGGATGGATGTGTGTGTTGAGTATTTTGTTAATGAATCCGTGTCTTGGTACTGTGTCAAAGGTCTTACTGATATTGATAGCGCATACCAGTTTGTTAAGCTGGCTTCTTATACGACGATACAGTGGGCTCTGTAGCAGTGCTCCCCGAGCGCGTTGTCACTAGGAAACTCGTGCCATCAGCGTCAGTTTTCACTGCTTAACTCACGGCTATTGCCGATGCCCTCTTGACGGCTGATATTCTTCCAGATGAGAATATCTCAATTTTCAGTGACTTGCTCATTGTGCTTCGAACCCAGGAAATCTTCTACAATTGACACACTATTGTTTCAGCAATCTTGCGCTGGCTTGTGCGACTGTCCTCCAGAAACAAGAACGTTTGTTTGTGCTGGGTTCCGGGCCACTGTGGGGTGGTGGGAAATGAGTGGGCGGACGAAGCAGCGCGAAGAGCTGCAGCGGCGCCTGACCCAGGAGAACAGCGTACACTCCCATATAAAGACTTTTACCCAGCGATCAAAAGAGCTGTGCGAAATAAATGGAACATGGAATGGTCTGATGTTCCTATGAGAAATAAACTGCATACTATTAAAGAAACATTCATACCCTAGGTCTCATCAAGCAATCGATCTTGACGGACTGAGGTAACTCCATGCCGATTGAGAATGGGACATAGCAGGCTAACACACAGACACCTAATGGAGGGGTTGCCACCCCATTTCTACATTGACTGTTTAGTCCCTCTTACAATAGCCCATGTCTTGGCAATGTGCCCCACAAGAACGGAATCTCGACGCACATACTTCCCCAGGAGCCGATTCCTAAACCTTCCTAATACACTCCGCCTAATGCTTACTGAGTTCCCTCAGAGGCAATTCAGTGCGGAACCGCTTCTTAACTACCATCGAGAAACCTTCCTCTTATATGAAATCTGATCTGTTGTGAATTGATCATACTTAATCTTACTTATCGGTGGACTCCTCCATGCCGGAGGACCTCAGTTTCTTTGCTCATTTTGAGTAGGACACTTCTGTGACCTCTTCTTATAAGCAGTAGTAACATGAGCAATCCCGGTGACGGACGATGACTTGTGATAAGTTGATGCAGCACTGGCTGCGGGTATGACATTCGGTGCCAGAAGGACTTTAACTCCAGTGCACTAGAAAGCCCTGGTACTCTAATCTATTTTCTTTGGTTTTGTTCCGCTGATGATGGCACATGGCCGGTTGGGTATGATGATCACTATTGGGAGGTGAGCAGTTGATGCAACGTTTGATTGGAGAAGTACATTTGGTCCTGGTGTGAACTGCTTCAGGCAGACGGGGGTTGCAGATCTGCATCGATCGATTAGACGTTTCAGTTTGTTGGCAGTTGTAGCAGACGAGTAGGTGTGTGAAATCTGTGGAGCAGTTGTGATGGATGATACGCGTGTTGAATAGGTTGAGTCACGTTTCAAAAATCGTATTGACCATCATGTTTGCAGACTATTTTGAAGACGTGGGTGTAGTTTCTGATTTAGATCACTTCGGTCACCGAGCCAAACTGGGTTCTTTGTAAGTTCGGTCATGATAGCCTTTGACGAGCGTTTCCCCACCGCCGAGTCAACTTCTCAGACGAATAGTATTTTTTCCTCTTAATTCACGATGTTCAATGGGTTCCAAGTTGATTAATGGAAATTTTCAATTGCACGGTTGGATGGCAAAACCATAGTAGGACGATGCCCCTCCTACCACAATGCACTGAAAATATCAAGCGAATACCAAAAAGTGACAAGTAAAATACAAAGAACAGTACTGAGGGAATAAGATGGTGCACTTCTATCCCTCCCGCGGCGGTCTCGGGTACTTCTCACCCCATTGTTTAGAAACTTCGACCACTGGTTTCTTTTAGAGCAACTCAATGCATGGGATACGGAGGAAGAAGTTTGTGTTTGACAGGCTGGGCTAAAGGGGAAAGCCACGAGTTTATGTGTAATGTGCCTACATGGATATTTGTTGGAAGAAGTGATGTGTTTTTAGGTAATGGGTTCTTATATGGATAACATGGGTGTGGAATCTGATGTAGTGAACGAAGGGTGTTAAGTGTTGGGTGCACTGAAAGGCGCAATGAGGTGCAGGACCTCACGTATTAAAGCACAAAAACAACTGTTGTACGGGGGTAGAAGAGGGATAGAAGAGGGAAGTTTTTCAATTAACTGAGGATTTTCTTGTGGATTTTTTTTAATGAAGTTTTCCCGAATAATTTTTCCTCCAAGCAGCTTGCTGACGCAAACGTTTAGATGCTTTGAGACATTATAGTTGTGCCGAGGCGGAATGATGTCAAGTATTCAATATGTTGAGTTGTTAAGAATCTACGTGCTACTCAAAGGACATAATGCGAAAATCAGGCGGATGAAAATTATGGGTAGTAAGATTCTCTGAAATTGAGCTAGGAATAGAGACAGCCTGACACTCCTGTGGCTACTAAACTGCGTTTTTATCCAAACTTGAATGATGATGCATTCTAAGTCTTGTGATGGTGATCATGTTCAACAACTAATACTGTTAGCAACATCGAGCTTTATGCAAAGATTGTTTCTTGAAGTTGACGATGCTTTCAATGGTGGCTAATTTTGTTTATGAGCAGCATGACACGTGGCTAGGAGATAACACCTGCACATAATGGTTTCCTCCAAACATTTTATTATTGTTTCTTTGTTGTTAGACGCAAGGGAATTTTTGGCAACATTATTCCATGGCTCAGAAATCAGCAGACACTTATTCTGTCTTTTGAAAGGAAATCTGCCACTGCTAACTGTACTTTCTTTAGGTTCATTGATCAGAAATCAGTACCTATTTCTTGTGTCTTTCCGCATAAATCTGCCCTGCTTATTATATTTTCTTTGGGCTCATTGATCAGAAATTAGCTCCTACATGTTGTGTCTTTGAACGAAATCTGACACTACTTATTATATTTTATTTGAGTTCATTGATCAGAAATCAGCGCCTACTTCTTGTGTCTTTGCACAGATATCTGCTATTGCTTATTGTATTTCCCCAGACGAATGTGTACCAGTCGGCCAGGAAGCGTAAAATGAAGGGTTACAGAGACTACAACCGTCGAGCTATTGTTATATGCCCGAAAGACGAAGATCTAAGGGCTCGCACTGCTAAACGAGAGAGAGAAGAGGGGAAGGATGTACCCGATGAAGCCGTCAATGAAATGAAAGGCAAGTTTGTACTGAAGCTGTGTTAGTGACTACTGCTGGTAGTCATTGAGGTACGATCGTCTCCTATGATAATTAATTTCAGTAATTGTTATCATCAAACACTACTTTGATAACATTTACAGAAGTACCTGTCAATTTAGTTTGTTATAAAATGTTATACTAATGAAAACAAATTGAAATTAATATGAATGGTGACGGCATCAGTATTTTTAGGTATCAGAGGTCAGGCATTGAGAAAAATTGAGTACATACACTGTATCGGGGAAAGATGTGCTGTAGGCACAGCGCTAGTTTATACATTTAATAGTTACCCTCTTGACTTGAAATTTGTACGGGAAGTGGCTCAACAGAGTGTAGTTACAATTTTTACCCGTCAATGTATGTTCAAGTTTAGTTGTCTGCCGTGTTGACTAATCGTCATCCTAGTATATCATGGAATTTTTTTGCTGAGTTGTGTGGCAATATCAATCGTATAATTTTTTACAATGTTGCAAATGATTTTTTTGGAAGTTGCAGTTCATTCCTTTCCTCTATGTTGGGACTGTTCCAATTTTTGCATGAGACACCAAACTTGGATTATCCGCACTCTACTGTACAGTGGGCTGTGGTTTTACTAACATTGATGTAACTATACATCATTTGAATACAAAGGGTGCTTATCACCAACGTTTGTCTGGTATTGCTGCATATAAGATAACTGGATTCAGTTGGTAATTAGTTTTTTATTTGAAACTTCACAGCAGTTTCTAATAATATTGAAATCGTAAGTTTGAAATTCTACAGAAGCATCTTCTCACATGTTCTCAGCAGTGCTTCAAAATTTGGACCCTAGTGAACTCAAGTGTCTGTTCAAGAAATTTGGCCCCTCTAAAGCTAATGACATAGAGGAACACCGATGTCAACAAATCTGAGACATTGCTAAAACGTGCGGTCAGCTGAACCACAAATCATACAAGACCCAGCAGTTGCTCTCAGTATGACCATGACGACCACACTAGTGACAAAATTGTGTCTCGCTAATCGTCCGCATCTCCTTCCAATATTGGCACCACCACAGATGGAGAGGTTGGCTTGTGCATTGGAGGTCAGATATATCTAGAGCAGTCGACCATCTTCTGATGCCTCCCACAAATTATATATAGTCCCCTCTTACGCAAGCCCTCTGCCTCACCATGCCCACGCCTGTGGCACCACATACAGAAGACCTCGCAGACAAATGTTCACCGAGAATGCAGGGTGGCATTTGGCCAGTAGACCGCCCAGCTGAAAAGCCAACACCTTCATCACCGCACCACCAGACTTTGCAGGGACATTAGTTGTAGAGAGGACAATGATGCTTTGACATGGTTAATATTATTGTTAGCATCAAAAAATATCAGGCTCAAGCACAGTATCTGAAGCATTCACAGCAGTAGGGGAATGCAGTGTGCCTACAGAAACATGAATTACTTGTTTAGTCTTGTACTCGCCTCTGTCATATTATTGAAATCCGTATTGCACCCCCAACGACTTGCATGCACGTGGCATTTCAGGTCTACCAGTGCCAGCAAGAACTGTATGATTGGGAGCACTCTCATTCCAGTAAGGACAGTCACGCAAATCAACCAGAACATGATACCAATCCTGGTAGGTAAGAAAGGACTGACCAATTAGGGTCCAACACTAAGTAACTCACCTGGACCTCAACCAACTACGACAGTTCGTGGGCTGCAGAAAACGCTTCTTCCCTCGGTGCACTACCACCGAGGCCAGCCCACGAGGGCATGAGAAGAGTGAAAAGGCTGTCAAATTCCAACAGGCTGACATGACTGAAACGTGCTGGCAGTCTGAAGATGTTCCTCTCAAAATATTTCCTCACATTTGGTAGCTTGAATTGGGAGGGCAATGAGAACAGTCCTGATGAACAGGACTGCCAACTGTAACCTCCTTGTCAAGTTTGACTTCCTGCCTGACATCCCAAATAGTGAACAAAATCAAATCCAAGCCCAGCCCAGAATAACTTCCCGTGCCTGGGCACCAATGAATTGGGAAATGCGGTTAGACTGAAATATGATAATTTTGGGACGGCAAAGTAGGCAGGTATGTTGAATCTACAGATACAGACACTAGGCCGCATCTCCCAGAAAGGGGGGTGGCCGACGGCATACGCTCACACTCACACACCTTAGCCCTTTTGTGCTAAAGGGTCCGGCCGGTAACCCCGCAACATACACTCTGGGTCACGAGTGCAGTCCGAGAATCCGTTGTCAGCAGCAGGGCCCGACAGTTTTCACTGGTTT
>SDVV010039765.1:0-10597 GCA_016164225.1 Gammarus roeselii | reverse complement strand
TGCACCATCAAAGGGTAGACACACACATGGCTACCTTGAACACCCTTTGCGGCCCAGTGTCTTGCGCGGGTTATCAGAATTAAGAATACCTATGAATTGTTTAATAAAAACATTTATATGTTCGATCGTAAAACTTAATTCCATTAGCAGTTCAGATTTATAGTGCATTTTCAACTTACTTTGGTACTTCTATGGTCGTACCATTTGCCGGAGAGTCGTGTACCCACGTTCAGCTTCAATGGCAAGACGCACCTTATCGTTCAGACACGGTCTTATTCGCTCATTTACACGTTGTGATGTACTCTATATTGTTACTTTATCTTAGTTGATGTTCTTAGCATATTATCTCAAACGTATTCCAGATTTTTTTTCGTACAATATGTATTGTTTTATTGTGCTACAGGAGAGGATATCATAGCGTTTGTGTATGAATAAAGCTTTTTAATTGTTGGACCGAGCGGCAATGAGCTTAAAGGCCTTATTAATGGAGTGCAACTGCCTTGCGGCAGCGGCACCAATGTTCATCAATCCCCCCTCATCATTCTACAAAGCTTTCTCACTGAATCCACTCACCGCAAATTGCTGATCGCTGTCGGCAGACATACCAACCTAGACAAAACCGTGTAAATATTGAATAACTCCACTAAGCAAATCATTCTTCCACCTCACAATATAATCCGGTTACTGAATCGAAGACCTATGACACGAGGAGCTGTTTAGAAAGCTACTTATTAGGACTTGAGAATGTATAAATATTTAGGCAGCTATAATGATATGTTGATAAGATTACAAAATATCAGAATACACAGATGATACGTACCGAGTTTTTTTCAGCGTTACTTGTTCTGAAGACAATATTTGCTATTTAGATAGACTTAATATTTACTTATAACTAAGATTGGGTAGTAAGTTTACCTCTGCATCTCACCAACTGATGGACATTGTTGGACTACATTAATTATTCTTCGTTGCTCACTATTTCAATCAGATGAAAACGTTACCAACAGAATCTTCATATCGTTTGTGAATAGAATAATTAGGTATTATTCCCGTATGCACTATTATGTACGTGTCCATCAGCTGAAAATTAAACCTATTTTTAATCTCGATAAAAATAGGGTTTCTACACATGCTGGAGTGCGAACCTATCAGAATTAATGATATTCATGCCCTACGAGGGGGCCCACTAATGCCTACGCCAGAGCTCCCGTTGAGATGAACCCTCTAAAAGTAATCTAAAGTGCCCCATCAAAGAGACACGTCGCAGGCTGGGGCAATTTCGTCTAGGGGTCGTACTTTATTCAATGTGCACCATCGAAGACACGTCGTAGGCTGGGGCCATTCGTCCAGGGGTCCTACTTTATTCGAAGTGCACCATGAAAGACGCGTCGCAGGCTGGAGCCATTCGTCCAGGGTCGTACCTTATTCAAAGTGCACCATCAAAGACACGTCGCAGGCTGGAGCCATTCGTCCAGGGGTCGTACCTTATTCAAAGTGCACCATCAAAGACTCGTCGCAGGCTGGAGCCATTCGTCTTGGGGTCGTACCTTATTCAAAGTGCACCATCAAAGACGCGTCGCAGGCTGGAGCCATTCGTCCAGGGTCGTACCTTCTTCAAAGTGCACCATCAAAGACGCGTCGCAGGCTGGAGCCATTCGTCCTGGGGTTGTACCTTATTCAAAGTGCACCATCAAAGACACGTCGCAGGCTGGAGTCATTCGTCCTGGGGTTGTACCTTATTCAAAGTGCACCATCAAAGACCCGTCGCAGGCTGAAGCCATTCGTCTAGGGGTCGTACTTTATTCAAAGTGCACCATCAAAGACTCGACGCAGGTTAAAGCCATTCGTCCAGGGGTCGTATTTTATTCAAAACACACATCATTGACGGCACCCTCATACCATCGACGATACGGATGATGGCGGCCGGCTGGTTGTGTCATTCAAATCAGAAAAACACACTTCAATGTCCTTTTTCGCTTATGCTCTGGACATGTTGTCTTTTTGTGTCCACTGAACTGTTACACATCTGTTGCTGTGCACATTGCCACTCAAGCCTATTCACCTCAAAAAAGTCTAACTGAGGATCTTGAAGCACACAGCAAGACATCGCACTCCACCGTTGTAAAAAAGTACACTTGTTCCCTAAGGGTGAGGACTCTTAGGCCATTGTCATGTCCTCCGGTTTTAAATCGTCTTAACTCTTTCCAACTTATTCGGGCAGGGTGTTATTGCACAATGCCTCCTCACAAGCGCGCGTTTCATCCGTACCTCAGATCGATCTGGCAGGGTTCCTGCGCCTGACGGCGGGCGAGCTGGCCGCGATGGGCATCAGCGAGGTGGGCGTGCAGAGGCGTCTTCTCACCGCCATTGCTGAAATGCACCGCAAGGCGTGGCAACCCACCAGCCTCGCGCCCCTTTCAGCAGAGCCCTTCATCAGGTAAACAGAGGATTAGCGCTTACAAGGCTGATAGATACACGTTATATTCGCTTGTCATTGTATTAGATGAACGCTGCAACTGCTGACAAACAGTTCAAGTTCTACAGCTAGATGACTGGGAGGTGTACTCTCATAAGTCTGATAGGAATCAGTGCTAGGTCATGAGAAGTTATTGCTTAGACCTCATATCAGGTATCACAGTGCCAAAGTCTGATGTGACGAGGAAGTGAAGTTTTCTCGAAAACTGTGGATTTCACTCCTGATATGAGACATAATCTTCCGCAAACTGTTGAATACATTTTAATAATTTATAGAATGACATTATGTGAGTAATTAATTGCAGAAATGCTCTTCTTAATAACACTTCCTAATGAGGTTGGACGTGCACTTATTTCATCGTGCTTGTCTGATTAGAAGATTTATCACTTTGGCTTTCCAGCCATAAAGAGGATGTACGACGAAACATTGGCGATGAAAGTCGAAGTTACTCATACTCACACTCTCATACTCAGTGCACCCAACCCTTTAACACTTTCTAACATCATGTTCAGAACAACTGTGCAACGCCTACAAAAACTGTATTCATTAACATTTTTGTGTCATAAACTTGTATTATTTTTACGAGCAGCAACTGTAAGCAAATGCTGATATAATACATTGATGGCGTATTTCTGCATTTTAGTTTTTTTTTTTATTGACTCGAATTATGAAACTATCACACTACTGGACAGATAGGATCTAAAAAAAACAGTAACCGCTCGACACCAGGGAATATCCTGAACCTCTTTTTTGATCTGTCAATTTTATTACATCTGCAGGTAAAAATGTATGGTGGAGAGACCATGAAATCGCCATTTTGCTATTATTTCCCTTGGGTTATGGGAATACCCGAATCTTCTATCGTTAATACAGAACAAAATATTGATATCGTTGGACACTCATTCCAGTGTCGTCTAAACGTGATTATTTTTTGCTCGAAATATACTTTTAAACAGGCTTCGGATTATTTTGACGTTTCAGCAATTTTATTCTCGCTACCTTCTTACGTTTCTCCAAAATTCTTCTGCTGACCTAAACTAAGTTTTTTTACAGCATCGTCATGTGGGTGTTCGTGCTACGACGAACGCTATGCGTTCCTGTCCAACTTAATATGCCGCAGTTGTCTTTAGTGTAGTTGAACAATTGTTCAACGATTGATTGACATTATGTGCGAGGGTTATAATTGCTGACGCCATCAACTCTGAAAAGCAATCAAAGTTGGTAAACCTAAGCTAAGGGACTTCATCGTATTTACTGGCGTTTCCAACTCTAACTCGATCGAGTAACGGATACAGTTATGGCCGTTAGTTCCGAGTAGCTCGCACACGTCAACGTTCGTGACAAGTGAGTTGAATACACAAAATGGAATGTCGAAGATATTGCTGCTTCTTTTAGGTGTCTTTACCATTTGGGTCGTGAAATAATAGTCAGGCAAATTAATCGGGCATTGGCTCGTAACAGTTCTTTCGTCTGTTTCCCAACCAGTGTCGGCAATGTAGAAATCCTCAAGCCTGATATAGTATTGTGTTCTGACGACATCGATGGAGGTGAAAAATTCTCCAGGCAGTGCGCTGATGTCGAGAAAAGAGCCAACAAAGTCCTCGGATACATCGGAAGGCAATTCAGGTACAGGGACAAGGAGATAATCCTAACCCTGCACAATACCCTAGCTAGACCACTATTGGAGTATGCCGTCCAATTCTGGTCCCCCACCCTGATCCAAGACATCAAGAGACTGGAAAGGGTACAGGCTAAGGCCACGAAGATGATCTCATCTGTCAGACAAATGGGGTATCAGAGAAGATTGAGGGAACTGGATCTCTTCGCCCTCGAAAAGCGTAGGCTTCGAGGACAGCTAATTGAAACCTTTAAAATCCTGAAAGGCTTCAATAACGTAGAGTACAGAAACCTCTTCACGCTAAATGACCACCCCACCAGGAATCACGGGCTGAAACTCCAACCAAAGATATTCAACACCCGACCCTGCGGTGACATGATGACCTACAAAATCATCAATGTCTGGAATAGACTTCCGCCGGCAGTGACTGCGAGCGAATCAGTGGAGACTTTCAAGCGTAGGCTAGACAGGATCCTCCCTGAACTCGACTATCAGTTATAGTAGCAAAGGCATTTAGGACAGACTGGAGAGCCAAAGGGGCGGGGGGCAGCTGGCGGCATCTGCAGTAATAGCAGCACCCAACGCCCCACTGGCATCTCAAACCCGGCTGTTGAGATGGTAAAGCCCCGGACGCGATGACGGAGGGAAACGCAACCCCCATGCAGCGCACGGGGGTCAAACGGGGAATCCCCTGTGCTACCACAGAAAAGTCAGCATCCAAAGCTACGACCACCACACCAGCCCCACACAACACATCGGACAGAACGGGTCAGGCAATATGCCGACCCGAGAGCAGCTGGCCACCTGCCCGTGGTGAGAGAGGCTAAGCTGTATCGCCCCACGATACAGTGAACCAAGCGCCAGCGCAGTGCGACAGGAGAGAGCCCTGCCCCAACATACCGGTCTCTGGTTGGGTAGGGACAGCCTATATAAAGGCCTCCCGCTACACTGCTCCCCACCCGTTCAATATCAGGGTGGGGAGGGAGAGACGTGGTCCCACGATGGTTACAGAACGAAGGTAATGCCTGCAGCACACAAAAGCCTTTTTGAGGCCTGTGTGACGAGAGAGTTACACACGGGAGTCCCCCCCCTGGGGGGACTCCAGGAGGTTCACTTCAATGCAAATTGAATGATGGGCAGAGTTTGCCTCTTTGGATCTCTAGTTCCTTGTGACTCCTTGTGATGTGTTCTTATATCGATAGCATCTGCAATCGTGTTCTTTTGAGACCGATAGATGAGGCTGATTTGACACGGTGCATGTTTACAGACTACTTTATTTGATACTACGTCGTGTCTGCTTCTTCGAATAGTAACTCCTAATATTTATGGAGAATTTTCATGAACAACCATACTTCTCTACATTCAATGCCCTTGTCTATCTTTGTCTTTTCGGTGTTAGGTATTTTGTCGATCTTTTTGTTCATTGCAAGGCTATCCAAATCGTCGATTATGTTTTAGGACTTCTAGCGTGTACTTGGTAGAGTTTGAGGCGTTTCATCGTTGACATTACTTTCATTTTCTAGCTCACAACATACAGGGGGGGGGCAGATCTGTATGTATCTCGGATGTGACTACCGCCTTCAACGGTTCGGTTTTTGTTGCTTGTTCTGGGTCCGTGAGATGCGTTTGATCTACCGTTGGCTGCATTGAAACTTAGATGGTCTTATTTTTTTGGTGGTACTCTGTCGTTCGTTGGCAGCAGCACCTTCACCTCCGTCAACACCTTTCAGTGTTGACGGAGGCTGTTCCGGCACTGGATCGGGCTGTTCATGCCAATTTCTTGGAATGGGTGTCAGGTAGACGTGAGTTTGTCTGGACAAAGTTTTTTGATCAATTTACGCTGATAAGTTCAACTCCGATGTTCTGAAAGTTGTTTTTCGACTCGAGTCCATACGTGTTAATGCCTGCCTTGTTAGGGACTCTATTAAGATCCTAGTATTTTAGGTCGATATCGCATCCCAATGTACTGAGATTCGCAGAAATTTACTGTACGATTATTGAAGTGAATCGTCTTGCTCATCTGTTATTGTTTGATTCTATTTAGCAGAGTGCCATTCCTTTTCTACGTCTTTTACTCCGACTTGTATTATAATTGTTTCGGAAGACGGTAACATTTTCATTTGGATTACGCCTTCAGTCTCGTACATTTTTCAAGTCTGGCTTGCCGCGTATTTTCAGTTTAACCCTCGTTTCACAGGTTTGATTTGATGCAGGTAACATTGTCATAGTGTCCATTTCATCGGGCAATACTTCAAATCGGTTCTGCGTGTCGGATTGACTGTGATTGCCAACACTTGGGCTGCTTTCTCTTCATTGCAAAGAAGTTGTAAAAGTATTTGTGATGAAAATTCACGTATGATGTCTATAGGTAAGGCAATTGGAATCAAGTTCTAGGATGCTGCTGATTGACTGCCTCAAAGGGTATCCCTGCTGGGCCAGATGTCTGCGGTTAAAGCGGCGAGAGGATAGAGCTCTGCCAGGATGTCGACAGGTCCGGGAAATACGGGATTGCCCCGGAAATTCTTTTCTCGTGTACGGGAAGTTTAGAAAAGCATCGGGAATTTTTTGGGACAACCCAGATATACGGAAAAAATGCGTGTGCTGTTTAGGAATTGAAACCATCGAGAAAGGCGTGGCGATAAGTATGGCTGTAGCTGCGGTGGAGGCCGTTATGGGATATCATATAATTAATTTGGTTCATGTATTTCTGTCATTCAAAGAGTCAATATAATTATTGTATTTGTTGGATAGAAATTGGAGTGAAACGATGCCATGTGTTTTGTCATTGATTAGGTGGAGGTGAAGAGAGTGGATAGCTATGTATATAGGGGAGATCAGAATAGTTATAGTTTTTGATAGGGTACGCAGCGCCGAACCCTGTACTGACTCATGAGGCTAAGTATTTGTGTATGCAAAATGTGCAGGAAAATACGTTTCGATGTACGGGAATGTCTGGGAAAGCCCCGGGATTTTTTTTTTACACAATGCTGTCGACACCCTGTCTGCTGCCCTATTCAGCACCTCTGTCTTTCGATTTTTTCATTAGAAATATTCTTATGTCTGATCTCCGTAACAATGCGGATTTGCTTTGTTTTAGCAGCTCTGCATTTTTAAAATGCAGAGCTGATAAAACCTGTAATTCGATCACCATAGATGTTAGAACGGGTAGAAGAAAACTAATATTATACCTGTTTGAACTTGTACGTGCAGAAATCCTTGAATTGTAATTTACTTTCCCTATCCAATTTACCATGTCGACTATTTATGGTTCATCAGTTTCATTCTATAGATACCTTCATTCTATTTTTTCACGTTTTGTATGCTCAAATCATCTTGTTCGTCCGTCCATTTATTGTATCCATCGATTATGACATCGATTTTTTTTCGCGCATATCTTAACATGAAATGTCAACTATGTAGTTTGTTTAAACTTGGTGTCATCATACGCCAATCAGTGTGTGAGTAATGTAATAGACAACCTCGTGTCGGACATTTTCTGCTCTCAAGTTTTTTATTGAATATTAGTCGAAACAGTAAATATTCTTGATAAAGTACACGTCGGTGATCATACTTACTTCGATTTTTTTCAAAAAAATGGTCCAATGTAACGCTTTGATCTGTCTCGATATTAAAAAGTGGAGAGTAAAGTCCGCCCTTCATCAATCACCATCGGTTGGTCGTTACTCCTCTACATTAGTTACAAGTTATTATTAAATTTATCTAAGTAGCAAATATTGTCTTCAAAACAGCTCACAGCTGACGAAGACTTGGTACGGATCATCTGTGTATTGTGATATTTCAGTCATTATGTCGACATATCATTATACCTGAATACATTTTGAATCCTTAAGAAGATTTCGATTATTTGGTATGTTATATTTTTGTTTTCAACGAATAAATCGGATGGTGGGTCAAAAAAGATTGAATAAGCAGTAGATTGTGCGTGTTGGGCTTCCAAATATATTTCCCGACTTGTTTGTACTTGTTTTAGAAACCTAAGCTCGTACAAATTATTGAAAATAATTATCTAGATTTGTGTATATTGCCTTATGTCCACTTTGACCTGGTGTGTTTTTGTCCAGCCTTGTGGACGCGACCTCTATGCTGGGCAATGTCAACAAGCACGTGACGTTCCTGGAGGCAACGCTTGCCTTTCTTCGTCAGCAGCTCGAGTCGAGTCCTGCAAACAAGCATCTACATCACAACACCACCAACACAAGTATCACCACACTCATCGCCACAGCAGACCAGGCGTCCGCGTCCATCACCAGACTGCACGACACCACGCGCTACCTCACCGCGCACCTCAGGGAGGTGAGGAGAATAGAGTGCCATTGTTATGACGTCATTTTAAACTTTTTTCTTGTGTTACATTTACTGAAGAGGCTAATTATGGCGAAGCTAACTGTTAACGACGTGATGATCACTGCTTGAAGAGCCTTCTTAACGCACGTTGGGGTTAGAGTTCCTGGGTGCTGCTTTTTTGACCATTCTTTGATCATCAAAATAGTTATATTTCTAGATAAACATTAATTCAAAACTAGAAAACTATTTTTGATCGTAACATTGATGTAGCAGTACATCTTTGTTTGTCTGAGCTGCCTGCTGTGTAGTATTCGCTTTAATTATGTACTGGGACGGACTTCACGAGTAAACCCTGCCCTAACCTGGACTCCATTCCAAACGTCCATGGGTGGTTTTCGAAGCAAAGCACTGTCTTGTTGTGGTGTGGAGATTGGCTTAAACTGCGATTTCTCTGACTTGTGCTTCTGTGACTCGTTTGCTCTAACTAATTAAATGCTCCAAGTGGAATGGGTCAACGTTGATGTAGTCCTTGTACAACAAGGACCAGAAAACCGGATCGTGTACAAATGGACCCCGACTATTTTCTGATTTCGTTTTGTGTTATCTGCGGGAATAGTGACGCCTAATCCAGCTTGTAGTCTCCACGTTCAATAAGGTCTTCTGGAAAAAAACATAAAGCTGCTACACCGGAGTGATCATTTTCAAGGCTGATGATTATATATTTTTGAATATTTTGCTCCTGAACTTTTTTAAACTCTATTTTTTTTGTTTAATTTAAGTTGCACTGCACTGGCAGCTGTTCCATTGTGTTACGCGATGCAGTTGTTGTAGCTGTTTTTTGCACCGCTGGTCAGTGATGATCCTGCTACATAACGTTTTGTTGCATCACGCTAGAATTTGTTCTGACGTATCTGATGCACCTTGTTTCAAGATATTAATGTCTGTACAACACTCAATCCCACCTTTTCGTTTACAGCTGTCTCAGAGCTCGACTTACTTCCCCAGCGATTTTGTGGGGAGCAGAGGCCCCGACCCACCTCGCGTGTGGCGTCGAGCCGTCGCTGCCGCTGCTGCCGGAGCCTCGCTCTTGCTGGCCGCCCTCTGGGGTCTCCAACCGCGGTTGCTGGGAGCCTTGTTTGTCTTACAGCCTCATGGCGACTCTGTGCTACTTGACTATTGACTACCGCGTGCTGCTCGGACTGCTGACCACGTGTTACTTGACTACTGACCACCACGTGTTACTTGACTACTGACCACCACGTGTTACTTGACTACTGACCACCACGTGTTGCTTGACTGCTGACCCGCTCGTGTTGCTTGACTGCTGACCCGCTCGTGTGATAGTAGAAGTGTCAAAATCTTCGAAAATAGATTTGTATTGCATATCCTTGTTCTAGAAATGAGCATCAGGACCAATTTGGTAGTAACTGATATTGACAACTCTCGTCTGTCCTATACTTATTCAACAGATCAATATCAATTGAAATCGGATTTGATGATACCTAGCGAAATATCGTGAAGTTTAAATGTCGCTTCATGAGTATTGCGCATTGTATATTACTACTTAATTCGCTACGGAATCGCAGCTAGTATCTTTGCTCACTAAATATGTGGACACACAAGTTTGAGTATCAACAAACACACTAAACTGAGATTCAACTAATCGCGTGTATAATCGATGGTATATTTATCTCTTCATATTGCAGGGACCCTGGGTTGAGCTGTTGGTTCGGTTGGTTTGTCCAGCGTAACCTATGGTAGAAAACCTAGCTCTCGCCCGGGCACATTATGAAGGCCGGGCTCTCGCCCGGGCACATTATGAAGGCTGGGCTCTCGCCCGGGCATATTATGAAGGCCGGGCTCTCGCCCGGGCATATTATGAAATCCAGGCTCTCGCCCGGGCACTTTATGAAGGCCGGGCTCTCGCCCGGGCACATTATGAAGGCCGGGCTCTCGCCCGGGCACATTATGAAGGCTGGGCTCTCGCCCGGGCATATTATGAAGGCCGGGCTCTCGCCCGGGCATATTATGAAATCCGGGCTCTCGCCCGGGCACATAATGAAGGCCGGGCTCTCGCCCGGGCACATTATGAAGGCCGGGCTCTCGCCCGGGCACATTATGAAGGCTGGGCTCTCGCCCGGGCATATTATGAAGGCCGGGCTTTCGCCCGGGCACATTATGAAGGCCGGGCTCTCGCC
>SDVV010039764.1:0-10598 GCA_016164225.1 Gammarus roeselii | reverse complement strand
AGAATGTTGGTGACGTCGCTGAGTGCTTGGCTATTGATGTAGCTCCTTGATGTAGCTATGCTATTGATGTAGCGCGAGCGTATTAATGTTCTGAATAACGTCATGCCGGTGTCCACATCGGCTTCGAATTTCAAGGATGTTACAGAGAGGATAAGTCCGGTTGCTTTTTAGCAGCAGGTCTCCAGGACTGCAATATGAGGTCGCCATGTGAGTTTAGGGTCCCACACAAGACCGAGGAATTTTATCGATTCTTCGTATCCTAGCAGTGTTGTTTAGGTTTAGGGCTGGTTTTAGGTGTAAGCCGGGCACGAGAGTGAAGTGCATGGTTTTCGTTATAGGGGGCGAGAATCTGAATCCGTTAAGGGAGGCCTAGTTTCCGACTAGGTTTAGACATTTCTGGAGTTCCTGTTGAATTGTTAAGAGGCTAAAAGGCCTGTAGCTTATTTGTGAGTCGTCCACGTATAGTGATGAAAGCAATCTTCCGTCGCGGGGGAGAATGTCTGCTATCTGGTCTATCCTGAGTATAAAAAGAGTGACACTGAGGACGCTTTCTTGGGGGACGCCCATTTCTTGTGGATAGGATGGTGATAAGGTGTCGCCGCCCTTAACCCTAAAGGTGCGATTTTGCAGGAATTGGTGGATATAACATGGTATATGGCCTCTCGGTTCTTTGCGGTGGAGATCCTTCTAATGCCATATTTCCAGGTAGTATCGTATGCTTTTTTCACGTCAAAAAAATGGAAACCACATGTTCATCGCGGATAAATGCCTATCTAATGTTAGATTCTAGTCTTACAAGGTGGTCCGTCGTAGAGTGGCGCTTGCGGCTGACACACTGGATGCAGTTCAGGCCTGAATGCATATCAAGGTAGTCGACAAGGCGCGTGTTTATCATTCTCTCCATGGTCTTGCTGAGGACGCTGGTAAGAGCGATGGGGCGATAGTTATGCGTCTCCCCGTGGAATTTCCCTGGATTGGGTATTGGGATAATTACAGATTTCCGCAATTGATCGGTAAAAAATAAGTTTGAATACAGAAAGTTGAACACTTAATAAATGCTCACGAGCGTCATCTGGGAGATTCTTGATCATGTTGATGTGCACCCGGTCTTGCCCGGGTGAATTTTCACGTGTATGGTCTACGGTGCACTGTACTTCGTGGAGGGAGAAAGTTTTGTTGTAGGCCTCTTCGTTTCTAGAAGTAAAGTCAAGATGTTCGCATTCTCGCAAGTTCCTCTCCCGTTGGAAAGCAGCCGTGTAGTTTGTTGATTGCGAAATCTGGTTAAACTTTTGAGCTAGTTTACTTGCGATCTCCGCGTGGGAAGAATAAGTTCTACCTTCGTTAGAAAGGATGTTATTAGGTAGTTTGGGTTTTCCCTGAAGGCGTCGAATTTTTTCCCACACCTGGGAGAGGGGAGTGTTTCGATTAATAGTATTGACTAATTGAGCCCAGCTTTCACGTTTCTTCTCCACTAGTAGTTTTTGATAGACAGCAGATGCCCTTTACCACGCTACTCGGTTCCTGGAGGACCGTGCGCGTCGGTAGGCATGGTATAGTTTTTCTCGTTTATCTCTTGCTTCTTGCAAATCTCGGCACCACCATGGTTTCGGAAAGAAGGTTGAAGGGGTATATTGGGACATGCTTGCCTTGGCTGCGGCTTGAAACTTTTCGTCAAGTTGAGCGACGATTTCGTGTTTCGACGTGGTTTCGGGGATGTTGTCCATATCCCTGCACGCAATGTGCGCAGAGTATTCCATCCAGCTGGCTTTCCGGTAGTTGAATCGAAGTTCTTGTAGGACAGAGTTTCTAGGTTGGTTGGTGAGAAGCAATATGATGACTGGGTTATGATCGCTGTCGTGTGTTGAAGGCAGAACTCCCCAAACGAGTTGGGGTGCCAGAGTGGCATGGATAAATTGATGGCAGTTTCATTTCGGGGTTATTAGGGTGGGTTGTCCGTCGTTGAGAAGAACCAGGTTGAGAGTGTATATGGTGTTAGCTATTATCACTCCCCTAGGGTCTGTTCTCATGCATCCCTATGTTTCATGGTAGCTGTTGAAGTCTCCAAGGAGGGCACTGGTGAGGGCTACCTTAAGGAATTCGGTCATTAGTGCTTCCGGGAGGTCATGGCTTCTTGATGAGTAGATGGATACCACTGTTATTGGCCTTGGGACGCAAATTTTTACAACGATAGCTTAGAGTTCTGTCCTCAGGGAGGAAGACGAAGGTGAGGTACACTTTGGTGAATCATGAGTGCCACTCCGCCGTGAGCAGTCACGTTGGTACGGCCTTCGCGGCGGTGTATGATATATTGGGGGATTCTGAGGGCGGCGGCCTCTCTGAGTTCAATCTCTTGGAGGCCAATCACCAAAGGTTTATGGGTAGCGATTAGGGATAGTAATTAGTCTTTCTTGTTTCCGAGTTCCTGGCAGTTCCACTGGAGTATTTTGGTGGTCATTTTCAAGGCTGTTCGCACTCTGACCTTGATGATCTTGAGTGGTCGCGTGATTTGCTGGAGCTTTTGTGGTGCGCGTGTTTTTGAGTTTGCTTAGGGGTTTCGGGTTGGAAGTGTTCACGGGAGTGTCTGCCTTTGGTGGAAGGTGGTCTGCTGTGGTTGCTGCGGTCGCGGCTGCGAATGCTCTTATGGGAAGACGAGAGTGTGCGCCCTTCTTCTGTGGTAGCCCTTTTTATCTGTGTGGATGATTGTGTGAAGTGAGAGGTATTTGTGCTAGGTAATATGTCTGGTTGTGCGGAGGTCTCGCGTACGAGCTCTTCTAGATATGAGCTGTCAGCCAGGCCGTGATCATTCTCGCTGCTGATGGTGTGTTCATGAGTCGGGTTTGTTAACGGGGGATCTTGACCCTAGCAGTGGTTTTCTACGAATGGAGCCACATTCGAGGCAGGTGGAGGTAGTTCCGGGTATTGGTCCTGACGGGCCGTTATTTGGGCGTTGTTACTGATCTTTTTGCTCAGTGGTGCCTGGGTATCCGAGGTTTCCTCATCTCCTTGTCTTTATGTTTTTATAGTAGTGAGCCTTGCTGTGTGGTCAACTGCGGGAGATGCATCCATCTCATTGTCCTCCAAGTCTCTGCATAAATCATTCCTAGAACTGTGAGTCTCTGGTGCGGGGCCAGTCGCTGGGCTGGGTGAGGAAGCACTGCAGCCAGGTAGGAGTGTTGGAGTTTTGTTACGATGTTTTTCTGATGTGTGGATATCGCTGAAGGAGCTTGGTTGGCTCGTCGATTTGACTGCTTTGGCATAATCGAGACGGCTTGAGTTTTTGTCTTTCCAGATTTGGATAGCTTGTTTCCGTGTAACTCTGCATTCATTTTGTGTGATTATTATCTCTTTTTGGTCCATGTGTACTGGGCAGTTGCGATCGCCTGCCTCATGGATGCATGAGCAGTGGTATTATTTAGGTTGGCGGACTGTGCAGTCTATTCTGTTGTGCTCGCCAGCGCATTTCTAGCAACGTTGGGGTGTGTGTGGCTGACAGTATGCGGTGACGTGGCCGTATTCTAGGCATTTTTGCACATTGGGGGCCATGTTGCTACTGGGTAGGTTTTGGTTCTTCCTTGTTCACCCGGGATTACTATGAATTCTGGTGCGTCGTGTCCCGGGAAGGTAATTTGGTATGCAGTAGAATTTTCGTTACGTGGTTTATCCATGTTGCTTGACGAACTTTGGTAACTCCGTTGTCTTCAGCTAGACCTTCAGCAAAAGCACTGAGGTCTGTTGTAGGCGTGTAACGGGAGGTGTATATAATCCGTTTGGTATCGTTGAAGGACGGATGAGTTTCAACTGTAACTTTGAGTTTATTCAAGTGGGTAATCTTTTGTACAGCGTTATTTTGCTCACGTTCTGTGACGTAGGCCAGATATTTCTTTTCCTGTCCATGTATTTCTTTTGGTTTTCCTGCTAGTTGTTTGGTGAGTGACTTCATCATTATAAATGAGTTGGCTGAAAAGGAAACTTTGTTTGCTCCACTTCCGTTGAACGGTATGAGAAAGTGGGTGGGAAATGGTGCTGATGGTGCTGGGGGTCTTCCCGTTTGTTGTGGTTGTCTTGGGAGCAGTATGAGCATCTTTGCTTACCGTTACAGTTCTCTCTTGTGTGTCCATATTTTTGGCATTTATAACATCCCATCGGACGTCTTTCAAATGGTGTAGCCTTGGTTTTGGTGGCGCAGAAGTGAATGTCCAGATATTTTGGTGGAGTAGGGCAGTTGAATTTTAGTATTAGGGCTGTGGTAGTCTCTCTTCTTGGTGTGATCTTCGGTGCAACCTTTGCTTCGACAACGCAGTCCTCGTATTGAACGAGTCCAGTGATGACTCCTTGATTTCCTCCTTCGGGATGTCCTCAATGTAGATCAAACCTGAGCTTGTAGAGAAAGTCAGGTGTGGTTCTATTTTGCATGGCTTTCCACAGAGTCTGTTTTTGGAGAGAATCGTGTCACTTTGAAGTTTTGTGTCTACTATGATGGCAAAGCATTCGTCGCCGCTGGTGGCGATGCTCAGGACTGGGCGGCCAGCGAATGAGCATAGCTCTTTTCGCAGAGTGTATGAACAAATATCCGGTCTGTCGTTGGCGTCGAACGTGATCTCCATGTGTTCTGGAAAGGTAGGACTATTTTTGAACAAGTTGTGTTCATTGAATGGCGCGTATTGCGTCCTCCTTGCAGCCCTTGGAGCTCGGTTGGGATTTTGGTGGGGTGTAGAGTTGTCGAAGTTGTCGTCAGATGTAGAGGTGGAGGTTCTTGTGTAAGTTGCGGGTTCTTTAGTTGGTTTGTTTTTTATTAGTTCGTGGATACGGAGGAATATGGTCTTGACGTGATCCTCGAGTATCGTTAGACGGTCGTCAATTGCGCTGGTTTCTGCGGCGAAAACTTCCGCCTCTTGCTCAGAGAGGCCGGTTGCTTGGCTCAGCAGATTCAGTATTTCCTGGACGTTCGTGGTCAACTTGTCGATGCGGCCGTTCCTCCGGTCGTCGTACGCCGAGGTGGTGCTGGTCATCTTGGCGAGGCTGATGTTCTTGGCCGTTAGAATCTTGGTCTTTGGTGCTCTGGAGGGGATGCTGGTCCTTTACAAATGGAGTTTCTTTCGACTCCCCATCGGCCCCCTGGTTCGCGCCAGGGGCCTAGGGGCTCACTCTTGCTGGCCTATTAGCTAGCTATAGCGAGTTTACAGTTAACGTTACACGACCACAAATATTTAGTCAAAGCAAACGTGCGGTTCAAGGTCCCAGCACAAACTAGGGACCAATCTGTGCTATATCGGGTGTTCCTAGTAATAACTTGGCACGGGAGCGTTAACACACAATTTCCAAGAGCTGAGTAAATTGTGGGAGTAATTAGCAGTGAGCAGGAGCTGAGAGCTGCATAAATTGTGGTTTGCAGAGCAATAGTATTACACTGGTATAAGTTGTGAAGGCTGACATACAAGCTTTCTAGGGATTGTGCAAAGGAAGCTCTGAGTTCCTGTTGGTAATGCACAATGTATGAGGAGGAATAGTAGAAAATGAATCATCAAGGATTCAAGGGCTCAAGTTTTGAGACTGTTGGAAGAAATGATGCATTAAGCATATCAGAGCTCATGTGTGGATAAGGGTGGAATTCTGGAAAATGAAGTAGGCTGTTGAGTAAATGAGGAACGTGAAGTGTTCCAGGCACTTAAAGGTGTGATGCAGGTCATAACTATGTGTATAAAAATATACTTTTATTTGAAAGGGTTGCTAATTGTTTTACCAGTGCTGGCAAGTCACCTAGCCTGTTTAAGCACTGAGACCTAACAGTTCTTTCTGTGAATAAAACACTAAAAATTTGCTAGATTAAGATTGATTGAGCAATTTTTGTGACATCCATCTAGCAGCTAAATCTACAGTAGGCTATATCAGTTGGGTTCTGACATGTTTGCTGACCCACCTCTCTCAGTAGCTTGTTGAGAAGCGGCAGCTGCATACATCTGATCTACTAGTATTGCTCCTCCACCTGTTAGAAAAGAAAGGTTAAAGCACTGGAGGACTGTAGGAGTAGGCTTTCAAACAGATGTGTTGGACCAACTAGTCTACACATTTTTCCACACAGGCAGACCATTCATGTTTCCAGGCATTGTACATTTCTTTCAGGAATTGTACTGTTTATACATCTTAGGCTATTAGCCTATAGTATTATCATTCTATGGTTCACACAACCAGTATAATGAACTTTTGAAAGTGAAATCAGAAAAATTCCAGCTAGCAGGATCATTTTTTGTACTATGTTCACTATAGCTTGAAAGAGGAGCAAATGCAACAATAAACATAATAATATATATTTTTACAGCATGCATGGACTCCAAGTGTTGTGATGGTGACAACAGTTCATGCATAATCTTCCTCCGTTTATCTCAGAACAGAGCACAATTTTTGCATATTTTCCCAACATAAAGTTATTTTTATTGGATTGCTGTCACCTCTCTACTTCTGACCTGTTGTTAGGAAACCATAAAAAAACTGTAATCACATATTTTACCATTGAGAGCTTCAGTGAAAAAAAATTATCAAGTAGCTAGCAAACCGAACTTCTAACTGACATTCAAACTAACTTGTTATTATAAAAGAGCATTGATAATGATGGAGTCCAGTTACACCAATCTGACAAGTGAAATATGTAACAGGATTCTGTGCCAGGGAATCGGGGTGCCTTGCTGTAACCACTAACACAAGGAGATGAACTGGCATGATCACCCAGTGTGATCATGTGGTGTGACCAAGCTACCTGTTTGCACTTGCATGATGCAGAGTATATAACCATACAGTGACAATGTGGCATGACTGTGCAATACGATCGTGGAACGTGTACCGCTGAAAGGCTATGCAGCATGACCAATAGGGTGACCATACAGCACAACTCAACTGTGACCACACCTTGTTTAACAGAAGCCATGCAGTTAATCTCATTTACAATTTCTTCAATAAGATCATGAAAGAAAACATATTATTTTCAATGTTGCAGTCAGAATCACATATATTTTATAAATGCAGCATCAATAATCAATGGAGAAGATTAGGATCAAATAGAAAAGTTTCCTTAGAAGCAATTAAAGGTAGAAACAACTTATAGAGATCACCATATGATGAAACCCACATATGGATCAAATTTTTGGGCATTACAATGATATTTTATATTGTTTCTATGTCCTGTTTGCAATTTTATTTACGGTTTGCATCTGACAGCAGACATCAACACCTCCTTTACTGTAGTAAATGGAAATAATGGGATTGTTCAAATAATTGCATTATTCAACACAAAAATTACCAAACAATCAAAACAAATTTGAAGTCAACATCTGCAGCAACACTTGTACTCAAGCACATCATAGACCTGTTACAAAATTCCTCTCAGAAATCATTATTCTGTATCTGACATGGTAACATAACAGCT
Organism: Gammarus roeselii; assembly: GCA_016164225.1. Taxonomy (NCBI): domain Eukaryota; kingdom Metazoa; phylum Arthropoda; class Malacostraca; order Amphipoda; family Gammaridae; genus Gammarus; species Gammarus roeselii. Next base: position 3,181 of record SDVV010039764.1, on the reverse strand, counting down.
CATTATTAAAAAAGCCATGTAAGAAACATCAGGAATGTCTAAACTTAAATGAGGTCTACATAGGTACACAAGTGAAATGCATCCATGTTACCAACATGAAAGTGATGACAAAATACTCATTATTGTTAACCCTACCCAGTAGAAGGCTACCATAATAGCACACAAACCAATGAACAGCGCGTATCATTAGCAAGCAATATGGTTTTAATTTTATTTATTTTAATAATACATTCATTTACAAGCATTTTAAATGACAGGCTATTACATAACACAACTTGTAACAGTTTTCTACAGTTGCTGAAGTCCTTGACATTGAGGAATTTATACTTGAAATTTGTTATTGTATCTTATAATATGTGCAATAACACTTTCGTATTCAGTGGGAATAATCTGATCTTTCTCCAAGTGGTAACACCATTGAATTCACTATATTGCTCTTAACCAATCACATGTTGAAATGTGCATACATAAATGCATATAAGTATACATAAAATATATATATATACTGGTATATATAATATATGTAGCTACTTTAGAGATGGACCAGTGTATTGATTTCTTTCTTTTGTATTGGTCAAAAAATTGTTGTTGCCACCACTACTTCTGTACATCATTTTTTTCAATGATTTGGACAAAATGTATACATAAATAAAAAATTGTGAGTGCATCAATTCTTGTAAAAATGGCTGATGAGACAAACTGATGTCTGTGGATGAATTTTGACATTTTACTTTTATACCCCCATGACACTTTATCTAATAATTACTTGGATATCAATCATCACCATTGCATAATAATTACATTGATAGAATTTTTTTGGTAGGTTGTGACTAACATGATAGCAGTGTGATGAGTTGCCTGAAACACAAATTTCTGTATCTTCAAACGCCATTGTCTTAACGTGCATTTGCGGTTCTGGCATGGTCTGGCACTTGTGCCTCCTGTCTTGCTCTGCACTCTGGCTGTGCTGGCTTGTTGAGCAATCTAAAGGTCACCAAGATGAGATACACAATAGTGAAAATATTATTTATCAATATCTATCATTAACATACAATTTATCTATGTCATCAAATGTAAATATATATCTCTGGTGTAATAATGTTGGATGTCAATACTACTTTATTTGTAGCTTTATTATATTAATTTGTATTTATTCATAAGTTTTTGATAATACATTCATTGCAAACATTTTTGTTCATCCCATTGCATGTCCTATGTACTAATTAAACACACAGAAGCTTTTCAGATCTCTTGGTTATTATACATACTTTCAAATTTTGTACACTCATGATGAAAGCCCCAAAATGTCTGGAGGGTTTGGTTGATGATGAACATGTGTGCTCTACTAGTGCTGTTTTCTAGAAGAGTCTACACATGTGTGCACCTTGTCTTTCTATTGTGCCTGCAACCGCTCGAGTGTGTGGGCCTGAAGGTGCATTTCTTTGTCTAGTCAGAAAACGACTCAGTACTGCAGTACAATCAGGTAGTATGTAGTCTCAGCAAGTGGCTAGTGAGTGTTGGCAAGTCCTAAACACAATACACATTGTATTCATGAAGCAACGCAACTTCACAATTATTCCAGAGACACTCCTAATTGATTATATATAAACAAAGTCACAAAAATTTTGCAACATGTTGTTTTGGTGGTGCATGCTTCATAAAGCCAGCTTCTCATGGCCCTCTTTTTGGCTTGGACTGCCCTCAGTCTGCCACCAGCCAGTGTCAAGTGAGGGTGCTATGCACGAACGCTCTAGTGCCCGGCAAGCAGCAACACTTTTGTGATGGCAACCAGGCACAAGTAGAGTGTGACATAGCATTTTTTTTTAACAAGCAAAACAGATACAATTAAAAATGTATGCTAGTTTATGCAATAACACATTGTTCAGAAAAGGCAGAGTGCTGATATGACATTCAACGCAACCCATAAGAAATAACAAATTTCAAAGTAAACATGAAGTAGAAATTAGTAGAGAAGAAGAGTATGTACAAGGAGAGTGGATGCGACAAAAACACACAAAAAAAGCTTAGAAGTAGATACTTCTTTGGATCAACTAAGTCATCAGAAGATTTGTCTTCTACAAGTGTGATAGCAACCATTGCATTGAAGAAAATCTGAGACAAGCAGCTCAGCAGCAAAAGCAGAACACTACATTATGCCATTGTCAAAATGATCGCCCTTGATTACCAACTTAATTTTGTGGTTGAGGATGCAGTTTTTACAAGGAATATTGAAAAAAAGTTCAGGCCAAACTAGTAATTATGTACCTAGCAGAAAAAAAAACGCAGAAAATATTCAAGCCTCAAAACATTCATCATTGATGACAAAGGTCAAGTGACTCACATGCATTTTTAATCAGTTTACAGGAAATTGTGTGAATCAAATTTCTGAAAAGAGAAACTTAGTGCTTTAAGCCATGCCTTTCCTAGAGACACACACTGCAGCCCAAACAATTAGCATGATAGGAGATTTTCTGCAAGAGTTTGAAACCCCTTCAAATAAAATCCACATGATTGTTAGTGACAAGGGTGCCAATATGGTGAAAGGTATTCATGACGCTGGATATCATCAGCTTCTTTGCTTCCTTAAGGCCTTGCAGCTGGTAATAAATTACTATCTTTGAGCATAGGATCATGTGTCATTGGAAAATGTAAGATGCAAGATAATTGCTGGGCACTTCAACCTGTCTTCACAAACCTGCTCCAAACTAACTGAACTGCAAAAAACCACATGCTCTGCCTTACTACAAGGTAAAACTTGTCCCTACTTGTTGGAATACCACAAGTCGAATGTTGACGTGCATCTTTCAACAGAAAGCTGCAATTTAAAACTGCCGCCTTGATATGCCTGAACATCATGAGTTTGATGCCAGCAAGTAGAATCTAATTTTTACCTTTGTTTCTTACCTTTGCAGCCTCTTCCAGCAGCACCACACACCCATGAGGAGCAACAGAGCTGGGGAAGGTCAGCACAGCCATGTGCAGCAGTTCAATATTGTGAACAGCAATGTAAACAAACACATTTTTAGGAACTAGAATTGGTGCACACCATTGACCATCATATGAACGAATGGTGTTGATGACAAATATATATATATACATATATATACATATATATATATATACATATACATATACATATACATATACATATACATATACATATACATATACATATACATAT
>SDVV010039763.1:0-10598 GCA_016164225.1 Gammarus roeselii | reverse complement strand
ATATAGCTATGTCTAGTTTTCCAAATCACGCAATAGACTGATGGAAAGCATGTTCATAATGTAGCCATTTACTTTGACAGCGATGTTTTGAATTTCACGACCATGAATATTTGTTTATCATTGATCAAAATTTCTCTCAACAACTTAGCATGTCATAAAGACAAAGGTATCTACCAAATTCTCAAAATTGCTTTAAATGACTTAGCAAACTACTTAAAAAAAAATTGTAGTAGCTATATTGAACTGATTCTATTAGATGGCTACTAAGCTTAATAAAAAAAAACCGCTCTGCGAAGTACCTAATTACTCAGAGACAGGAAGGAAATTGGTGAATCTTTCGGATGTCCAGGACATTCATGTAACCAGTTATTAGCTATAAACTAATCAGAGCAGGTTCAATGTGCTTCAGTACTGCATCCCAATGTGATGACAGTTTGTGCTTGTTTGCAGCAGACTGTGGCTTCTTCTTAGATTCGGCTTCCTCGGTATGATTCTTTCCTAAATCAAAAAGATAAAAGAGACTTAGGTTTGACTATCATCAAGAAACCTGTTCTATACAGTATGCCAACATTGATCAAGAGCAGGAGGTGTAGCTATCTATTAGTTGCTTAGCTCAATATAATAAAATAACAATTAAATTGTAACGTGTCATGTCACACGGCTCAAGCACTGGAATAAGGTCCACACTTCATCCATTGAAATTAAACAAGACCGGCAGTCCGAATGAGTGATTATATTCAGACCGTTTCAGGAGCATTTGAAAAAGATTGTTGTAGCCGAAAGGTTTAAGGAGATTTTGCCCGGCCTATGTTTAAAGGCTTTTAAAGAGAAGAATGAATTAAGGACTCCATGGAAGTGTAAATAACAATTAATACAAAGATATCTTACATGGTAGCTACATGAAGTAGAGCTTCAACAGATGTTTTTAGATTGGGCTCCAAACATCTCTCCTGAGAGTTACCATCACCTGAAAAAATGAAGCATAGCTTAAGAGTTTTGCTGATGATGTAGGAAGCTATAGTTACATTACAATTAGAGAAGTTACATACCTACAACAATTTACAGACCAAGTAGGAAGCTAGAGTTAGATTACAATTAGATAATTTTATAACCACAATTTGCCAGTTAATATCCAATATTTAGCTACTTGGAACAAAAACACCTCTATCATGTTAATTATGTACCAAAAATGTAATCAACAGGATTTTTTTTACGGAATTTAATGTAGCTAATCAATACGTTTCTCAGTTAGTTTAGTTGCTGAAGTCCTTGTGATATTCAATCAATCCCTAATATACATTTCAAGTGAGCTGCTAATTTAGTAGATTATGAATAAATAATTTTTTTTAAATCAATTTGCACTTCAACACACCCTGTTGTGGCCCAAACATTTAACACACCAATACCCGTCATTCAGTAGCTACAATAAGTCATCAGTTTCTTTCTATTTATTGTAGCAATGGAATAGCTATGCATAGCTACCTTAATCAAAAGTGCAGTGTCAAGTAGCAACACAGGTTTGATTAGAGCTAGGCATAGAGGAGGGTAATCGGAGGTGAGGTAGCTAAAAAGTAAAAAAGTGTTGAGGCACAACTCAGTGTGCTGAATTGCAAACCCTTAGGTTTGCAGGTTTGTACTTGGCAACTTGGTATTTTATTCATCTCTGGTTGATATGGTTTGATACATATGGAAAATGTCAGCAGTGCCATGCAGATACAGATCATTTCACCGGGAGCTACCAATTTTTGATCATTTTTCAGATACCATTAGTCACTTAACAGTATATTACTTTTACTGACATCTATCCCAGTAATTTTATCTGCACTTTGATTATTTTTCAGTTTCAAATGTTTATTTAGTGTAGCTACATGGAAATTGAACTATAGGCAGTTAATGAAAATTAGGATAAATAATTGATGGGCTAGATATGAAGATCCACTATTTATCATCATGCTCACAATTCTATATGCCCACACAAGACAGTGAGATGCTAACTGTAGGTATGTGGGCTTCGAATGAAAAAAGAAACACTTGAAACTACATTATATGGAAGAAACTCTAGCAATATTGTTTATGCACACAGTCACATGAATAAAATCATGAAATATGGTCTTCACATGGGTGAAAAAAAATCTCTGCTGATGGAGACCTCGTGCTTTACTTTCAAAATTGCTCTTGGATAATAGAATTGCAAGGAAGACTGAACATGCTATTGGTTTTGGTCACACTGAAAACTGATAGCTGACAAAAATCAACCAGTTATTACAAAGTGGAATCACTATGACTATACTCATCATTCAACTCGACAGGAACCTATGCAGGAATCATAAATGGTTATCGTATAAAGTTTTGAGCTCAAACATTAGCAGTTATTACTTAATATTTTTATTATATTTTGTAATAAGCTAATCAGTTTATGACAACATCAAATTAGTTGTGAAACTGCAGAAAAATTTTATATCACAAAATGTGAGTTCATTGAGGAGCATTTTGATGAATACTTTACATCAAAATGTTCTCCCATCTCTACTCCAGGACCACATAAGAGAGTATACTGAAACATCACCTCACAGTCTCTTGCCACCAATTGCTGCCAAATATGCATGAGGCACTGTCAAGATGCTACAGTTATTGAAAAAAATGCATAAATGTCAAGTCCGTGCCAATCTCCTTTTTCATCACAATTCCAAGTCTGGGACATCACCCAAGATCCAATTTCATTTTTTATATTTAAAATAAGGATGTTTGTTGTATGTATATTGTATTGGCTGATAATGGAACATTATATTTTCTTCACTCCTAGTTAACAAACATCCACAGCACCCAAGCTATTTTTTCAGGTGTAAAATAACTCTAGCACCAGGGCCCAGTAACCTTGACAGAGCATGATGAACCCTTTGGAGTCTGACATTTCCATATTGCTTCTTTAAGTATTACAAAATTGAGGCAGTAAAATACAAGAGACCAAGGCTCGTCTTGGCCAGAGATAATCAAACTTTTTCAGGGTGTTCCATTATTATTCAAATAGGACTTGCAGGTCTGTCTAAGGAAGCCACTTTGAGAATTGTTATTGCACAATCACATCAACATAGGGTAACTAAACCAACAAACCTGGCCTATCTACAGTCTACAGACTGCATTAAGTATTATGTTTACAATGTACAATAAAAAAAAATTATGCAATCACATACATGAAAAAAACAAGCTTTAAATGAGGCCTAAATAATATATTAGTAATCTTACCAGTTTTATAATCAGGCAGAGGTGAGCTGACTTGTACTAGAAGCAGGTGGATTAAGGTCTGGTAGTCCATACGGTTGAAATATCTTGGATGTTTGCGAGATACAGTCTGCAATCAGAATTTATGAAGCGTAGTGTATTTATAGTGCTTGTTGGACATTAATAGTAGTGCTTCACATGCAGTAAACGACATTCTGACTCCGCCGTCACTTCCTCTGGAATCTATCGGTCTTTACCATGCTTCCAGTGATCATTCAAAACACACGGACATAGACCAGCTCAGCAATATTATACAAATTGTTTCAAATAAATCATTTCCATGGAATAGTTTATAGTATACAAGATATAGTGCTGCAACAAGTAATATTATATTTATTGCGCCAATTGTCATCGATATTTGCAAAGCGCATTCTACATAGGGTTACACAATCAGTAATTTAGTGGTGTACTGACTCTATTAATCTAATTCACTATTTGTAAGTTTTCATCTTGATCAAAAATCGTGCCTATGAAGTCTGAGGAATTTCAAGCCCTTTTAAAATGGGTGGATGTTTCAATTATTCATTCATAAATCCATAAAGTGAATAAGAATGCTTAAAAAAATCTTCTGTGCTTGTTCCCCGTATGAATGCATTAACATAATTTTCAAATTAAATTTTCAGAAATTTTTCCTTTTATTTTCTAGAACTTATTTATCGGCTTTTCATGATATTTTTTACTGATTTTCCCAGATGGTAAAAACCCACTCTTTGTCAACCCTGGTTGGGATCGAGAAGGCCTCTGAGTGAACGGACATCACTCCTTATTGTCCAGCGGCGTCAGATGAGCGAAGGTGAATTTTGAATTCATTTGCCTTGGCTAAATGCCTAGTGCACGTGTAGTGGGAAACCACTTTGAAACAATAATGTTGAATGACGGTGACGGTCTTTTGATTTTTTGCTTTCGTTTTTATTCATAATACGTAGGAAAACAGGTGAATAAAAGCATCATTCTTATAAGCCTTATTACGCAAATAATTTCAAAGTCGACAATGGTTTATTAGCTTGTATCACTGAAACAGCGTCTGGGCTTGCGTTGGTGGATAAATTGTAATCAGTCCGTTTTACCAATCACACCGATGTATAACAGCGTAGATTTCCTCATTTACTACGTAATTCCGTTCGGTAAAATGTAAATACGAAATCCTTAAACTCAAATTCCCTTTTATCCTCTTGTTCACTCTCAACCAAGACAAGCCTTCCATTAGAGTCAGTTATTGTCATTTGGACACCCTGTTACAGGTTAGGTTTTAGAAGGAGACACTGGTAAGAGAAGGATAAGCAGCGTTAGGGACGAATGAGGCACTGGTAAGGGGAGGATAAGCAGCGTAGGGACGAAGAAGGCACTGGTAAAGGGAGGATGAGCCGCGTTGGGGACGAAGGAGGTGATCACACTGATACAGGATGGGAGTGATACTACTAAATAAAAACCAGCAGCTTATGTTCTCGGAAGACAGAATCGGGCAATTTGTTGATGGGTTTTGTTGTTAGGAGGTGCCAAAAATTATTTGTTGAAACGAAGTGAAATTCTATTGGACAATATTTCACTGTTACTTGAGAAAGATCGAGCAGCTTTGCATAACGCGAATTAGAGCTCGAAAACTAAAATATATCATTCACGGCACGCCACGTTATTTTAGGGATATAAAATTAGTCACATAAATCTAGTATAATAAACACTAGTTGTATCATAGTAGGAGTCCCTGTTAGGGTACTTTTGAAAAATGGCAAAGTTATTGACGGTATTCGAACCCGGTCCGAGTAAACCTTTAAAATTACACAGATTGGGTTGTTGTTCAAATGGGACAAGCAATTACACTTCTCCAAATGTTGGACATTATTAATATTGGTCAACCAAATGACTTTAGGTATGTTTGTTAGATAAACGGCATTGCTCAACCGAATGACTTCAAGTATATTTGTTTCATTATCAGTATTGACCAACCGGATGACTTCAGGTATGTTTGTTACATTTCGAGTCATTTGCACCAATGCATAAATTTACATGGAACAATCGAAATCAAAACGTTTACACGTGTACTATGTTTTAACTTCAGCATCTGCCTTTGACATAAACAAATTTAATGTACATCTTTATTCATGCAAATGTAATGTTGCCACTTGTTCGGCCATACTTTATTTTATGAAGATGCTAGGGTAGTATTCGATAATACCTCTACAACTCGTCAATTCCTACGTGATCCGTTAAGCAAGCTGACTCTGATGCTGGTATTTATGTCATTCCTTGCAGGGATTGTCCAAAGAGATACCACATTGGTGAAAGTGATGATATTCAAAGGAGAATAGGTCAACACCAGTACGACATCAAGACTCGTAACCAAAAGGACCCTCTAGTGAAGCTCACTGTAGAGATGCAAAAGATTGATGCAAAAAATTGCTACAATTTATCGTGCTTCAATGCCTAGGTGTTTTTCATCATCAGGTAGTGGCTTCGATCAGGTGGTGAGCGCGAATTAATTTAAACCATGCTTCTGTCGTAATATAGACGAAGAATCCTGAGCCTGGAACGAAAATGGTGCAACATTTTGCAGAGTTTCACGAATTAATTAGACGCAGGCGGCACTCATCAAGCGCCAGGAAACACGAAGCATTCGGAATTTTCTTGAATAACAAATATTTGACTGACATCCTAACATTTGGTTTTTAATGATGTTGTACATTTATTTGAAATCATCTTGTAATAATTGCATCATCGCATTATCGCTCATCGCATCATCATACCATTACAAAAATCATTGATAATTTCTCATATTTTCTGCACTCGACGAAATATCGAGTTTTTCAGCAACAAATTTTATTTTAGTTTCTAAATCCATATCATTTGTTCATGTAACAATGACTCAACTCAATTCATATTGATTGAAATAAGATAGTAAATGTCATATTTACATTTCTACCAAAATAATCTTAAACAATAATAGTTTATATAGGATATAAGATATTAATAGGAGACTTTTCTGTACTTGAATATTTGTACAAAATGTTTGTCAATGATTTTTTCCGTGTCTGATGAATAGTTTACAGTTCAATGAGTTACTTGCTAAGGCCCATGCTGCCACAAGTGGTTACAATTGCTTGTAACTACTTGTTACTTTTCGTCAACTGCATGACGGTTTTGAAATTAATGATAGGGGTACTAAAATTTGATGTGCAAAAATTGTCTGTAGAATCGTTCCAGCAATGAGTGTGCGGCGGCTGTGCTTTTGTCTTCGTAAATAGTGACAGATGTTCCTGCATTTGTTGGTATCGTTCGCACAAGACGGAATATGTCATACAGCCACACTTGCTTTAGTTTTACTATTGTCGTAAGACGATCAGGCGGACATTGTCGAACATTGTCGTACATTGTCGTACGACGATTAGGCGGACATTGTAATAAACAGGCAATAAATAATATTTTTAGGTTTTATAATCTGTGTGTGTATCTAGTGCTCATAAACTGCTACCGCCCTGTACTATCAGCCCGCGACAAGAGACTGTAAGGATGATCAAATGAAACAACTTCAATCGAACTCGACAGTATTAACTATCCAACAAAGCTTTTCGAATACTGAGTGAAGAATAATCATGATTTGAAAGAAAAACGCAATCCGACAATGCAATATTGTTTCCTTTAACGTCAATAAAAACCCTTGCAGCCGCAATTCGATTAAGCTCGTATTCCTTGCCAATGCTGTCGCAAGGGTTGCGTAGCGCTCTCGATTAAAACCAATCGGATACGCGATAAAAATAGATTCAATTATCCTCTACTGACTTCATCGTCACTAGTGAACGAGGCTTGAAACCAGCAGTGAATTTAATGCGGCTTTCTCCTGCCGGTAAATTATGTGACGGCTTCTCCTGCCGGGCAATTTTGTGACGGCTTCTCCAGCCGGGCAATTATGTGACGGCTTCTCCTGCCGGGCAATTATGTGACGGCTTCTCCTGCCGGGCAATTATGTGACGGCTTCTCCTGTCGGGCAATTATGTGACGGCTTCTCCTGCCGGGCAATTATGTGACGGCTTCTCCTGCCGGGCAATTTTGTGACGGCTTCTCCAGCCGGGCAATTATGTGACGGCTTCTCCTGCCGGGCAATTATGCGACGGCTTCTCCTTCCGGGCAATTATGTGACGGCTTCTCCTGCCGGGCAATTACGTGACGGCTTCTCCTGCCGGGCAATTATGTGACGGCTTCTCCTGCCGGGCAATTATGTGACGGCTTCTCCTGCAGGGCAATTATGTGACGGCTTCTCCTGCCGGACAATTATGAGATGGTCTTCTCCTGCCGGTCAGTTATGTGACGGACTTCTCTTGCCGGTAAATTATGTGACGGACTTAATTCTCCTGATGAGCAATTATATGACGGCCTTCTTCTACCGGTGAAAGATGTCACGACCTTTTCCTGCTGGTCAATTATGTGACGGACTTCTCCTGCCAGGGAATTATGTTGCGATGGATTGCTTATATTTTTCAATAATGTGACGGTCTACTCCTGCCCGTCAATTACGTGGAAACCTTTTCCTTCCGGGCTATTATGTGTCGGGCTTCTCTTTCCGGTCAATTGTGTGACGGACTTCTCCTGCTGATCAATTAAGTGACTGCTTTCTCCTGCTGGTCAATAATGTGACTGCCTTCTCCATACAGATACAAGTACAGATACAGACGCTAGGTTGAAACCCCCAGCATTAGGGCAGCCGACGGCAAGGCGTTAGTGAACCTCGAAAATATTCAATCTCTTAATTTCTTCTGATCTCACCTTAAAAGTCTCAGCTCCGCAAAACACAGTTGGGACGATTACCCCCTCATACAACCCTTTCTACGCTTCCATCCCAACTCTTCAGTGCACCCAACACTTTACACCATTCCTTCACTCGCGACTTCACCTCAGATTCCACTAGTTCAGTCTTCTCCACATGGGGGCCCAGATACTTAAAACACTGAACTTTATCCAATAATTCTTTTTAAGGAGTACACTAATTCTACTCGTTTCGACATTCCTCGAACATCTCATTACTTTATTGATACCCATGTTAACTCACATCCTTCCCCAGCAGGTCAGGAATGATCTTATGAAGAATTCCAAGAATAACACTTTATTTAGGTGGAATGTTAGGCTGAAAAAGATAAACATCGCTAAGCACCGACAATATTTACCAGGTCTTTGTTAGTGTGAGCTGTTCTGTAAACAACATTTTCTACATGAATGTACCTTATTTTTACTTATAAGTTGGGGTAGTAAATAAATTCACATTTATATCACAACCATCAAAGAACGTTGTTGGATGGGGGACTCTACTCTAAGTTGTTATATATGACATGGTACTTTTGTTTAATATGTCATGGTACTTTTATTTTTCATAACACTAATTATAGTAAGTTAGGTTTACTGTCGTCAAACTAATCAAGACAATATACTGTTTACACAACTTTAATTTCGAAACTATGAGTAGAAAATGTGCAAAATGGGATTGTACATTATATTTACTATCGTAATGTTTGAAATACGAGCTACAAATTTTGAAACTAATTACATAGTTAACATTACCGTTTGCATACGGGCAGGATAAAAATATTTCAATAAGCTTTTAAAATGTTGCTGCTAATTAAACATTTTCCAACATGTACGAGATGAAAGGACATGAGAGTACATGAAACAGGATAAGAACACTTTGTTATGAAAATACATAACAATAATTTAAGCAGCTGTGTATTTTTAAAATAGTTGGTATTGTGTTGATGTTGAAGGGCTTGTGACCTCCTGGAAAATATTATAACCCTCGTCTTTTTGATATTTAGCGTCATCTTATAAAGTGTGAACAAGTTGGAAATGAGGACCAAATGTTTATTCTTATTAGTAATAGTATCACTACAATTTTTTTGGTCGAGTATCCTGAACTTTTATCTACAAAAACTACAAAAAACACCCTGTCGCGATTGTTTACGGTCATTAATGTAAATAAGGAAGAGTTAAGGTCCTTGGATCGACCCTTGTGGTACTATTATATTGAGTGGGCTAATATGAATTTTCTACCAAAAAGATAACTTTTTATCCAAATTGTGTCAGTAGAACGAACTCCATAGCGCCGTAGTTTTCCAGAACTTCTTTCAGAGGATCAAAAAGTGCAACAAAAAGTGCAACCCATCAATAACATCTCCAGTCAATTTTAATAAAGCATGTTCTTTTTCTTGAAAGTGAAGCCAAAATGATTTTGACGATAGTAGGATACCAGATACAAAAAGAGTATATAAATTAGAATAATTTTTTTTGTCATATTGGACAAATTGTCGCGATTTTGAGTGCATCGAGAAAAACTCTCTGCTGAAGTGACTGATTGATTAGTGGGCCAAGGGTGCTACAATAATCCCAGACATTGTTTTAATTATATTGCTCGGGATGTCATCCCATCTAGTATTGCTACTATTTATAAGCTATTTATGATGGGTTTTACTACCTCCACAGGGTTGAAGATTAGCTGTTCGGGGATTACATTCTTCCAACAAATACTACTGAAATAATGATTGAAGGCATCTGGAATAGTTTGTGGATCTGTGATGACCTCATCATCAAAGATAATTGAATCGGAATAAATCTGTGCATTTTCTTTGGATGGTTACCAATGATTTTCCCGACATTTTTGTTATTTCCTTGAGATGTTTTTTTCAGGAATTTTGGATATGATTTTCACGAATGATAATAGTCACTTTAGTGACCGCATTTCTGTAACATTTAAATTTTGTTTATTCGTGAAATATGCATATTTTAGGACAAGCATGTCCTGCGTCATCCTCGGCTTGTTTGTGCCGCATCTCTGCTGTCATTTTCGGGTAAGGCGCCTCGAACACCTCAATTATTACACTATGGAACTATGTAAATGCATCCTTTCAGTTTACGGTGGATATTATATCAATAAAATTGTAAGTTCTGAGTGTCTCCGCAAACTGTTGAATTATACGGTCCATATACCAAGGCGGGGTGATTACAATCGGGTTAGAGCATTCGCGAGCATTGGTTTATGGAGGAAAATAGGCTACTGGTCGGAGACAACTGATATGACCACAGCTGGAAGAGTTACACGATTAACATCGTTGGTAAAAATGTTATCCGTTAGAAATGCAGATCCAGCAGTTGTAGGCGTTGGGTAAGTAATTAATGGGGACAAACCACGGGCAAGGGAATCATTACAATAGTGAAGAACTGAATTTGATCTGTGATATTGAAGAAGATTTACACTGAAGACATCGCAACGACCGAACAACGATCTGGTTCAGCGAGAAATCGTCTATGGAATTGGAATTATTGTGACAGCTTATATATATATA
>SDVV010039762.1:0-10598 GCA_016164225.1 Gammarus roeselii | reverse complement strand
TACTGGGTATTCGTGCTATATACTAAAGGAAATAAACCACAGTGGTGATTATGTTGACTGGTTTTTATTTGTAAAGTGGTGACCGTTTCGTTCCTACCAATACATTCCTTCCAATACATTCAAGCATTCCTACCAATACATTCAAATTAAGCACCAAAAATCGTAAGTGGAGACAAAGTAGGAATGAAATACACGACCCTAATATATAAGTTGAGTTAGTGACAAGTGCACTTGGATACGTTTTATGTCCCTTCCCCACATAAATATGTGTGTAACCAAATTCAATGTTGAAGAGGTAAGGTGTATAGCTATTCGTCGGCCAACATATTCAGGGACGTGTGCCAACCCGACATCCACACACATACAATGGGCCCACCGCATGGAAAGGCAGATAGGAGTCGAACATAATTCCTAGTAATTTAGGGATCTTCCTGCACCAGCGGGATTCTGTCCCACCTCTCTTTTATTTGAGATAATTCGTATCCCTCCCTTCTAGGTTCTAGGTTCACCAACCAACCTCCTGAAAATGTCATTGTATGCTACTCTCAGTATACTGATGACGACTCACCACAAAGAGTTGCATCGCCAACTGCGTTTAATATACGGAGTTGCTTGGAGATATCAGAATCATTACACCGGTTGTTTGTTATTAGGGGACCTAAGTAGGGAAAACTGTCCAAATGAACCAACTGAGTTCAATTTAACATATTATTTATACGAAACTGGAACCTCTGCATGGTGCACGGTTTGCCTGGCATACAAACAGATTTGCTAGCATTGTACTTCCCCCCTAGGCATCTGTTAGGTTCACGGGCCGCACGGCGTCATGGCCCAACCGCAGTAGTATATACCTTAACTCGAACACTGAAAAAGAAGAAAAACAAAGACTAACTTGATGCAGCACTGTTTGCTGGTTTGATATTCGGGCCAGAAGGACGATGACTCCAGCGCGCTAGAAAGCCTCGTCACTCTAATCTAATCTTATCTACCATTGTACTTAATGATAGATTAGCATATTGTTGCTGTTGTCCAGTATTTTAGTAGCTTACACTAGATGATTTAGGTCACAAACTAGTAAATAGGGCTATGAAAAAAAAATATATTAACACATCCATCGTGTAAATAATACAATAAGGGAGACAAAGTTTACAAATTGAGCAATTGGTGTTCAATTTTTATTTAAGAGAAATATGCCTAGTACAAATTTCCGTTATACAAAAAAGATGTTGTGATAATTTCTAGTGTTACCGGCCTATGAGTGGTACAAAGGTTAAGTGTGCATAAAAGAACCGTTATCACAATAAGGCAAATCATAATACTCTAACTAGGACGTACAGGTTAAATCTGCTAGGTAAACCATGCACAGTTCACTAAAGATGGCACTAGCACTGGAACAATGATGTCAGAGATGATACCATTACGGAGCCCCTTCGAGAGCGACGGGCGAGGAAGGTGGATAGTCTGTAGTATCGTCGCATCAAACTATTCTCTTATGAAAATATGACAATAAATTAGAATTGGAAGAAACCTTAAAGAAACATTTGACAACGTAGGGGAAGTCTGCGCTCTCGTCCTAGTTAAGTCGTTACTTCCCGTTTCTTTTTAGATCTCTAACATTCTGCTACTTAAATTTCCTTTGCATATTTCCGTTGTGTAAATTGTCCTGCCGCATCGGGCTGTTCTTTCTAGTAATGTTTTCTTCCGTTACGATCTTCGCCTGATGTTCACTCTATAAACGAACAATTAATTCATAGGTTCAACACAGTAAAGACGACTGGAGCCCCTTCCCGTCATCTAGATTTTAAGGAGCAGTTCACCCATCGTGTTGTTGAATGTGAGATAGAATCACAAACCCTTCAACTCTGGATAGATTCCCTCTGTGATCTCATTTAGCAATGTTCTTTCACTTATAATGCATTCAGGCTTGCTTTATCAGCTTCTGACATTCAACACAGTTACAGGGACTAACACTTCAGACTCTCTTTGCGGTCTAATCCATGCATCAAACAGTCAGTGGCCCCAACAACTGACGCCCTTCGTTCACTTCATAGCTACTATCAGTTTCCGCGCCTACATCCGTAGCCAAATGAGAGCTAAAGTTTTTCAATAAAAGAACACTGTATTCTGCGTAACAATGGTTCTACACGTATCGCTGTACTTCCAACATCTCATTCCATTGATTTAATCCCGATTCACTCTAAACTTTCTTCTCTCACGCGCTTTATCAATTTCCGACATCGGGCTACACAACTTCTCTTCCGAGTCTGCCACCCGTACGTGCTGTATCATCAGAATACAGTTATTAACCCTGAGGCCAACACCGTCCATTTGCGTCAACTTCAAACCTCGACCGAACACACTCGTGTTCACCTCTGACCATTCCATCCATATACATTTGGTAAATGCAATTGTGTATCAGTGTATAATTCTGAGATTTCACAGTTACATTTAAATAGTTTTACATGATTACAATATTTTCCTTTCTTGCACTACCGCAATTATATAATATCTACCAATTTGTAAATTGGTTATGCTATAAGTGTATATTGAGACAAATAATATTATAATTCAAAATTGTATTCCTAAGTGCGTGTCTAAAGCCCATCAGAGCACTGCACAGAGAAGGGCTTGTTGTACATGTCTTACCGCTCCATTAACATTGTTACTTTATCTGTTTGTTTGAACACCTACGGGAACACAACGCAACCGTGTCACAATCCCACACGCCGTGCTACCAACGTAGGAACTCATTCCAGTTCTCAGCATTCTATCGCTGATTCCATGCACCAGTAACACATTTCATTCCCGTCTACTCCATTGCACGCATTCGCCACTTACATGAATAACCAGTAAACATCATCTCTTTTCACTATAAATTTCCCGCCCACATAATCCACTGTAAATATCTGATCCACACTCACAGTACCACTCCTAAATCAGAACTGTTCATTGCCCATTGGACCATCAGGACCATTTCGAATTCACTTCATACCCTGCTGAATTGAACACGACAGCGGGACAATAGCACTTTTTTACCGATTGAACAAGCCGTGCTGGTGGGCGCGATAGTCGCCTTGTCGTAATAACTTGAATTTTCGAAATAATTATCTATGGTCGAGTAATACATATGGCGTCTTCTTGAAATCTTCTGACCAATAATTCAAAGAATGAACGATGTTATGCCTAGTTTCTAGGTATTAACGGAAGCTAATTCGTACGCCCCCATGCACCATTCAGCCTGACGGGAATTGTTGCTATCTAGCGAGTACACGTGTACATATTCAACTTAACTATTCGGTTAGACCTAACATATTCAACCTAACTATTCAGTTAAATCTAATATATTGAACCTAACTATTTGGTTACACCAAACAAATTCAATCTAACTGTTCGGTTACACATAACATATTCAACTTTGCCTGCTTTTATCACCCCCATCGCGTCCTCCACTTCCATCGGGGTAATGTCGGAAACAGTTTCTTCTCTCAAAAGCTGTCCTTCATACATCACAACCTACATCCACAACTTTCTTTGAAAAATACGACGCATCTATTTCTCATAGAAACATCTTACCCTCACCGCCACGCTGCAATCCGATCGTTAACATCTGCCACCTCCACCTCTCGTTGATACCTCTTCCTCACCCTCTTAATATTTTTTTCTTTACGTAACCATCTTTTCCCTTTTGTGTCTGCGTCCGTCATCTCAGAGGAAGTAAAATTTCTTGAAATTAATTAGTTCAAAAGGTGGTGTGTTCCCTTTTCCTCGTCCATCAGCTGGCAGGTCTCATAGATGGTATCTGATTGGTCGAACCGTTCAGCTCGCCTACACAGCACCATACAAAGATTCATAACGAAAAAAGTTCCAGTCTGTGTACTTCTTTTTGCTTTGATCAACGGCAACGAGGCAAAAACAGTGGCAAGATCTTTTGGTGTTTCAGTTTTTTTTCTCAGGCTTCCAGATGTCATCTTCGTCAGTGTGTCTCTGTTCAGCTGATCCTCTGCAAAAGTTGAAGAATAGTAATTTTGGTTTGTCTTTAAGATGGGGGGGGGGGGGTAGGCATGCTATTTTGGTTAGCATCGAGTAGATTTCATGTACTGATATATTTTTGTTGTTAAACGTACAGAATTCATCCGCAGAATTTGAACCGTCATGACTCAAGAAAAAGACAATGAATGAATCCACAGCCTTGAGTTTTTGTTTTTTAGTCCAGTCAGAAAAAGTTTTCAATGTATGTTTTGTTGTAAAATCATTGAATGGATGTACCTCGTAATCCATTTTTCCAAACACTTTGTAACTATTTTCATTATCATCATCAACATTTGGTTTACCTTTGAAAATGTAGTTGAAAACTAGCCCAATGCCTCGAAGGCTGCTTTGTAAATTGTAGGCGGTGTTTGGTCGATCAGTTGCACTGGGGCTCTTCTGGATATTGTTATAGGCACCAGGGGCGTCGGTGACGTCGATGCGGCTCTGTGAGATTGCAAAACAGTCATTTATTGTATATTGCTGTTTTACTATTAGAACGCTTTTATTAGGGGGCCGATAAGATCTTGCAGACAATCTGGAAAATTGTAGAGAGTTGACCACTTCTGACTTTTCGGACAGGGTTGTGAAAGATATTTCTGCTTCAGTGCTGCCTTCCCAGAGTGGATACGTTGGAAATATGTTCTTGGATAATCTTTAAATGCGTTCTGATTAGAATATAAAATCAGATAAATTTCTTTAACAAATGTAATGTCACGCTTTAGTACCATTGCTGTAGCTAATCTGT
This sequence comes from Gammarus roeselii, assembly GCA_016164225.1. Taxonomy (NCBI): domain Eukaryota; kingdom Metazoa; phylum Arthropoda; class Malacostraca; order Amphipoda; family Gammaridae; genus Gammarus; species Gammarus roeselii. Next base: position 5,824 of record SDVV010039762.1, on the reverse strand, counting down.
TAGCATGTTGCTAATATGTTAGCATGTTACAGCTAATCTGTTGGCATTTTGAAAAATTACTAACAAGTTTTCAATCTCTTGGGTCGAATGACGTTATTGAGGGATATTACGTCATGCATTCGAATGCCAGGTTAGGTTTGTTTATTTTATAACTAGGTATTGAAATTCTGTGCTCCAATTAAATAATTGAAATTCTAGGTATTGAAATTCTGTGCTCCAATTAAAAAAATAATTGCTGCCTTTCAGAACAAATTGACACAATCCCATGAAAACAAAAAGAATCAGATATTCAAAAAGTTATAATGAATATTGTACTTTTCCCAGCGTACTGACTGTTGTCTATTGGTTCTACCGGTATTTTTTTCTTGTGGTTATGGCTGGTGAGGTGCTGTTTCATGGCTCCATCCCAGTCGTCGTGATCTGGCAGAGTCGTTTCCTACTCAACTGATGTAGTCGAAATAGGAGAGTTGGACGCTGATTGTGTAGTGATTGAAAGGCTCACAAGCAGGAGCAAAATAACAAAGAAAAACTACCTGATTGGGGTTATGGGTGACAGGACAGAGATTTAGGGAAGTATGGGATCAGGGAAAGTTATTGACGTGTTCATCAACATTCCTGCACACTTATCTACAGTGTATAAAATATAAGCCGAGTAATGGGGAATATGCACTGCGTTTAAAATACATTGAGTTAGAACATATATATATATATTTTTTTAATCGCAGCTGGGTGAAGAATTCCGAAAGTGCAAAGGAAACGAAATCCATATCTTTAATGCATTGACTGGGGTAAATTTGCAGCTTCATTTCACGTTTAAACATTTTACTGCAGATATGAATTGGGAGAAGTTACTGATTTTATACTGAAAAATTTTATGAGTAAGGAAAAACATGGTTTTATATCATTTTATTGAGACCTTAGTCACCAAATCGTTGTATTATGAAGGACATAAATATTAATCTTTGAAGAGTTGCTGATCTTTAGAGCAGCTTCAGAGGGGCACAACACAGAACATTTAAAGCTGAAAATCAATATATTGTATTAATGATTTTTAACATGTCAGCTGAAAGTTATGAAAACTAACGCACAAAATTTCATTCATGGTGGGCCTAATTGCGCGGAAACACAGATGAAAGCAACACAAAACAATTCTTGATTGCGAGAAATGGGAATAATGAGCGTGGAGAGGATGCAATAATAATGAGTGTGGGGAGGATGCAATAATAATGAGTGTGGGGATGATACAATAATGATGAGTGTGGGGAAGATGCAATAATAATGAGTGTGGGGAGGATGCAATAATAATGAGTGTGGGGATGATACAATAATAATGAGCGTGGGGAGGATGCAATAATGATGAGTGTGGGGAGGATGCAATAATAATGAGTGTGGGGATGATACAATAGTAATGAGTGTGGGGAGGATGCAATAATAATGAGTGTGAGGAGGATACAATAATGATGAGTGTGGGGAGGATGCAATAATAATGAGTGTGAGGAGGATACAATAATAATGAGTGTGGGGAGGATGCAATAATGATGAGTGTGAGGAGGATGCAATAATAATGAGTGTGGGGAGGATGCAATAATAATGAGTGTGGGGGATGATACAATAATAATGAGTTTGGGGATGATACAATAATAATGAGTGTGGGGAGGATGCAATAATAATGAGTGTGGGGATGATACAATAATAATGAGTGTGGGGATGATACAATAATAATGAATGTGGTGAGGATGCAATAATAATGAGTGTGAGGAGGATGCAATAATAATGAGTGTGGGGAGGATGCAATAATAATGAGTGTGGGGATGATACAATAATAATGAGTGTGGGGATGATACAATAATAATGAGTGTGGGGATGATAGAATAATAATAAGTGTGGGGATGATACAATAATAATGAGTGTGGGGAGGATGCAATCATTATTGTACACGTGACTTGCTCTACTAATCGTCACATGACTCGCTCTACCAGTCGTCACATGACTCGCTCTACTGGACGTCGCGTGACTCGTTCTACTAGTCGTCACATGACTCGCTCTACCAGTCGTCACATGAATCGCTCTACTGGACGTCGCGTGACTCGTTCTACTAGTCGTCACATGACTCGCTCTACCAGTCGTCACATGACTCGCTCTACTGGACGTCGCGTGACTCGCTCTATTAGTCGTCACATTATTATTGATATTATTATTATTAAATCATTTATTTGCATCGTCTGGCAATGGGTTTCAATTTATGTTATATGACACATAAAACTTCATTATCATGTACACTATTTGGATGAGCGTAAACGAAAGTTTGATTGAATTCGTCGCAGCTCATCGCTAGTGTACCGCCGGTTCTTATATTATGCAAGAAATTATAAATTACAATATTATAATCAATGATCAACAGATAAAGTATTTTTTGAGGCAAGAATCAGGAATGCCTATTGTTGGGAAATCAATAGTAAATGATGCTGGACAATCATGAATACACGGGGCGGGGAATTTGCGAAAACATGGGGTTGGGACAATTACGAATATATGGGGTTAGGAAATCCTGAGAACATGGGGTGGGGAAACTAACATAATGCGTTAGCATATTGTACAGATGGATCTAAAAAATGTATGAATAAAGAAGAGGCTGATCGACAACATAAATTATACATAAAGTATTTACATAACACTGAATATCTGCACTTCATGACCGCTTGAAATGATTAAATAATTGACAATCACAATAATTCAACACCGGAGTACAAAAGTGGGATGAATAGGCTTCTGCTATGGAAGATAATGCACAATATAAGTTTATGTGACAATGATTGTATCATCAAAAATGGTACGGTGATTGGTAGAAATAATTCAATGAATTATATCCACATCGAGTTTAACTGTCAAAGCTGGAAGCTGCCTTTCGTTCCTCGAAAAGACTGAGCTCGTATTTTAGTTATACTAAAACGATTGATACATTCGAAACATAGAAGTGCCAATTACCTAGGGTAATTGGCAGAGACAACTGTGGTCTGTATGAACATAGAAAACATTTGTATCGTCAGAATATAAACGATTAGGTGACGGCTCAATATTAAGTGTTGTGGTAGTGGTATTTTCTGACATGCTCAGGAACAGAATGCATTTTCTGGTTACTGGTATAATGTATTTATCTTATATTTGTAGGCAAAGTTACGGTTTTGAATTGATCGGTCAATAGATGTTTATTCAGCCCATTCCTAAAGGAAGTGTTCGATTTAAGATCCAGTGATCGAAAAAACTCTAGAGGCAGTTTCTGTTTTCATGTGTTCAACATGCAGAGTATATTATTCCTTGTAAATCGATTGTGCTTTTCACCTCGAGAATATATGTGCCTTTGGCTGTCGGGTGAATGTTTTTCCAGAAGATCTTTATGAATTCTGATCGACTCATGGTGTGCCAGTTTGTTGTTGATATTGAGCCACTGCAATTTTTCGAGGAGAGGACTTACGTGGTCTCGTTTTCTATGGTTACCATCACTTGTTATTTTTATCGCAAAGTTTATACAATGTCACACTTTCTCTCCTTGAGTTTTTGTGCATTTCCCCCGAGTGAAATACAGTAGTTGATGCGAGAAAATACTAAAGCGCGGACAATCAGTTATCTTGATTTGGAATCCATTTTTTTTGCAGAGTTCAGTAACAAAAGTGTTCCGCTTAGTTTGGAACACAGAGTAGTTATGTGATGTTTGAAGGAAAGATCGGGATCAATTCATACTCTCAGACTTATTATTTTGTCTTCAACATGTATGTCAGATTTTCTTATCCTGATAGAGGAATTCATTGGAAATGCTTTTCTTCTTGAGTTCGAGCCGAACAAGATGCATTTTGTTTCTTCTTAGTTGAGCTTGAGTTCATTTTTATCATACTAAGATTTTAAAGTACTACATGACTTGCTGTACTAGGCGTCACATGAATCGCTTTAAAAGACGTCACGTGACTCGCTCGACTAGTAGTCACATGACTCGCTCTACTAGACGTCACGTGATTCGCTCCTCTAGTTGTCACCTGACTCGCTCTACTAGACGTCACGTGATTCGCTCCACTAGTCGTCACATGACTCGCTCTACTAGGCGTCACGTGACTCACTCTACTAGACGTCACGTGACTCGCTCAACTAGGCGTCACGTGACTCGTTCTACGGAAATAGTTCAAATAAATTACACTATACGTTCAACTATTGGGGCAAAAAAATAACAAAAAAATAAAATATAACCGATGGGCTGCAAAGCAAAAACACTCCAAAGTCAAGAGGACGGAACGAGCTGAAGTGAGAATACAGCCATTGTACAAGCAAACTTTAGTAAAGAGGGTTCAATTTTTTCGAAGATAAATATCAAGAAAAGTAATGATTACATAGTATATGGTATATAGCACTACAAAAATGAGAACATAGTACATAGCAACATAGCAATGAGAACATAGTATATGGTATACAACACTACGTAAATGAGAACATAGTACATAGCAACATAGCAATGAGAACTTAGTATTTGGTATATATCACTACATAAATAAGAACATAGTACATAGCAACATAGCAATGAGAACATAGTGTTTGGTGTATAGCACTACATAAATGAGAACATAGTACATAGAAACATAGCAATGAGAACATAGTATTTGGTGTATAGCCCTACATAAATGAGAACATAGTACATAGCAATATAACAATGAGAACATAGAATTTGGTTATATCACTACATAAATGAGAACATAGTACATAGCAACATAGCAATGAGAACATAGTATTTGGTGTATAGCACTACACAAATGAGAACATAGTACATAGCAGCATAGCAATGCGGACATAGTATTTGGTATATAGCACTACATAAATGAGAACATAGTACACAGCAATACAGCAATGAGAACATAGTGTTTGGTGTATAGCACTACATAAATGAGAACATAGTACATAGCAACATAGTAATGAGAACATAGTATTTGGCATATATCACTAAATAAGCTTATGTTTGTGCTTTTCGTTTACAGTTTCTTGTTAATCGCCATCAACTGCTCTACTCCGTCAGCGTCTGTCGACGGGCAAGCAATCGAGTGGCGCTTTTCGGTTTGAAAGAAGATACGGTAGAGCAATTTGAAATGTCAGCCGGCAGATTGTTGAAACATTTTGGACCTGAAAAACCAAAAGACTTGGTGCCAGTCTCTGTTTTCCTGATCTCGGTGTTATTATTATTTTGTTTATTTTATCATTAATAGGCCGCTTTACGAGTTGACGACACGATGCCGTTCGAATATGAAAAATTGTTCAGAATTTGAAAAAAATGCACACCAAGAACCATTCATTCATAAATATTGGGCCAGATGAGTTTCTTTAGAATTGGCGTCACGTGATCACTCTTTCTAAAGCTCCCATCTTGAGTTACCTTTGCGGTGATGTTTATGCCACGTTGAATGACTGAGGGTAATGTTTGCATGCACTTTCCCCACATGGTAGGGCAGTATTATAACTGGGAAACATCAGAGCATATATTACAAGAACTCTAGACTTAGCATAAATTCGAGTTGTCCAAGGCGAATATAGCTACAGGTTGTATAGGATACCGTCACTCATGTTACTTTCTCTGAAGGAGATGGCTTTAAAGTAATAATAAATGTTTCCGCGCCTCAACCACGGGCGTGGCGACCATAGTAGTAGTAAGTGATACGAAACGGCCTACTGAAGGAATACATAGGGATAAATAGAGTTAGTTTTGGTGGGCGGGGTGGGGGTAGGACGCGATGCATGCACCTTGACTCACCGAGCGTACGGGGTAACCGCAGCGGGGAGGGGGACGGAAGGG
>SDVV010039761.1:0-10598 GCA_016164225.1 Gammarus roeselii | reverse complement strand
TTACTCTTACCCACGTTTACTCGAAACTTCCTCCTCTCACACACTCTACCAAACTCAGACACTAGCCTACATAGCTTCTCCTCCGAATCCGCAACCAGGGCCGTATCATCAGCAAAAAAGCAACTGGCTCAACTGCCAACTCCGCCCATTCGTTTCCAAGAGTTCCAAGTCACGACCCAGCACACTCGCATTCACCTCCCTGACCACTCCATCCATATAGAGGTTGAACAGCCAGGGAGACATCATGCAGCCTTGTCTCAGACTCACTTTCACTGTGAACCAATCACTCACCTCGCTCCCCACTCTGACACATGTTCGGCTGTCAGCATAGAAACTCTGCACTGCTTCCAACAGATGTCCGCCCACTCCATACAAACGCAACACCCTCCACAGCGCTTCCCTGTCAATTCTGTCGTATGCCTTCTCCAGATCCATGAAGGTCCAGAACACACCTTTTCCTTTGGCAAGGTACTTCTCACATACCTGTCTCACTGCAAATATCTGATCGGTACACCCTCTACCACTCCTAAAGCCACACTGTTCCACTCCAATTGCGCAGTTCGTACTGTCTCTAATCCTTTTGATCAGCACTCTCCCGTACAACTTACCAACAACACATAGCAGACTGATACCTCTCGAGTTACAGCATTCATTTTTATCTCCTTTGCCCTTATATAGCGGAACAATGCAGGCACTGCGCCACTCACTTGGTACCACGTCTGCCGCAAAACACAAGTTCAGTAACTTCACCAACCATTCGACAATCGTTACTCCACCCTTCTTCAGGCACTCGGTCGCAACGCCATCCAAACCAGGGGCTCTCCCTACTTTCATCGCGTCCACCGCCTCTTGTACCTCTTCCCTGGTAATGTCCGCAGCAAGTCTTCCTCCCAAAACTGGCATCCGAGCACCACCACCCACAGCAACAATGTCAGCCTCACTGTCATCCTCGACATTCAACAACTCATCAAAATACTCGGCCCACCTCTTCCGTACATTACCACTTTCCAACAACAACTGGCCGTTTTCATCCTTCACCACTTCCACCTTCCCGGTCTCTCCCTTTCTCACCCTCTTCACCTCTTTCCAGAACATCTTTTTGTTCACCTCAAAATTCTGGCACAATCGTCTGCCCCACCTGGCATCAGCGTCCCTTTTGGCTCTCCTCACCACCCGCTTCACCTCTTTTCTCCTCTCTTTGTACCTTTCACAAGCCTTATACTCATTAATACTCATTAATAAAAATAATGAGTATAAATATCCCTCCAAGTCTTCACCGCCGCATCGAAGAGAGCAAGCTCTCCTCTTAGGCGGTGTAGACTTTCCGGGCACCATAGTCCCTACATCTGCTTGTCCCGTTAGGATGGCAAGACGGCCTCATAGGCTAGCGGAATGGGTGAATGTGAGTACCGTTACGGGCTCACACCCAACCGGTGGCCCTGGCGTGGGTTTAGGGGTGGATGCGAGTCGCCGTAACACCTCTCACCCGGTGAATTCCTAGAACGATCGTTCTCAATATTATCAGTCTCTGAATTAGCAATGTATTAATTCCAGTCTCTGTACTAGCAATGCAATAATATCAGCCTCTGCATGCAGTAATATCAGTACCTGTAATTGCAATGGTAGAAAGCGTTCCGTTCTGACATGGAGTTTCAGTCGCTAGAGTTGGTCAGCAATAGCAATCATTCCGTTATAACAGTTAATGAAACAACTGCTACTACCAGCGACTTGCTATTATTGTTACTATTAATGATCTATTAGTAGTAATACCTTGGATTGTAAACAAAGCCGGGCTAATTACAAAAGAATAGGAACAAACAAATAAAAACAATAAAGAGTAATAGATATATGGGATCCCTACAAGTCTGAACTGCCGCATCGAGTTGAGCAAGCCCGCCTTTTGGGCGGCGTTGCTTTTCAGAATACCCTGCATCTGCTTGTCCCATTAGGACAACAGACGGCCTCGTAGGCTAGCGAGATGGGTGAATGCGAGTACCGTTACGGGCACACATCCAGTTCCTGTGGCCCTGGCGTGGGTTCAGGGGTGGATGAGAGTTGCCGTAACACCTCCAACCTGGTTTGACAGCTCCTGGTAAATCGTGTCGTTCTCAGGTTAAACGAATCACGTAGCCCATGGCTTGTCAGCGCGTTTTTGAACGCATTCACGGATTCAAAGCCAACTACCGCAACTGGTAAGTTGTTCCAGGCAGGCGAGATTGCGATCGGAAAAAATGTTGAGCTAAAGTTGTAGCGAAACGTTTTTCCACAAGTTTTGCCCCGTTGTTTCGGGTACGAATGTTGTGTCCCTATCGAAGAGGCCGACAGAACTCACGTTGTTGAATCCCTTCAGGTATTTGAAGGTTTCAATGAGCTGGCCCCTCAGCCTTCGTTGCTCGATGGTGATGAGGGCGAGCTCTTTGAGCCTATCCTCGTAGCTGTGGTGGCGTAGCTACGTGATGAGCTTAGTTGCACGATGCTGGATTCGTTCCAGTTTGACTATGTCCCCCCTCATGTGTGGAGAACAAAATTGGACTGCATGCTCGAGGTGGGAACGGAGGAGGGATGTGTAGAATGGCAATACAATGTCCTTCGTTTTGCAGAGGAAGTTACGGGAGATGTAACCAAGGTTACGGTTAGCTATCTTGTAACTTTCTTCGACCTGCGCGTTCCATTTCATATCTTCCGAAGTAAGGACACCCAAGTCTCTCTGCTGGTCAACAGTTGCAAGATCGCTTCCTGCCATCGTGTGGTTGAAGTTGGCAACACGACACCCCATGTGCATAACTGTACATTTTGCAACATTGAAGGGCTTCTGCCACGCATCCGACCATTGGACGAGTTTTTCGAGATCTCAACTCTGTCACTCTCCCTCCATGCTTCATGGCAGAGCTTTGTGTAGTCGGCAAATTTCGATACCTTGGACAGAAGCCCCGCATCCATGTCGTTAACATAGATGAGGCAGAGGAAAGGACCCAGGACAATGCCCTGGGGCACCCCATAAGTAACAAGAACCCACTCAGACAAAGCCTGGCCGATGCTGACTCTTTGCTTGCATCCTGTTAGCCAGGCGCGCAGCCAGCGAAGTACTTTGACACCGATGCCGAGCTCAGAGACTTTGTGTAACAGTCTCTTGTGCGGCACCTTGTCGAAGGCTTTTTGGAAGTCTAGGTAAATGACACCCACTGTCTTACGGCGGTCGTACACGTTGATCACCTCATTGAAGAAGTCCAGCAGATTCGTCAGACAATTCCTCTTACGGCGGAAGCCGTGCTGAGTGTAATGAATGAGTCCGCTGTCTTCCAGATAATCGACGAGATGGTTCGGTATCAATCGCTCGATGGTTTTGCACGCGATCGACGTCAAGCTGATCGGTCGATAGGTGCTGGGGGATTGTCGATCACCTTTCATGAAGATTAACGTGACATGGGCAACTCTCCAGTCTTCGGGAACCTCGCCACTCGTCATCGATAAGTTGAAGATATGGGTTAGGGAATTCGCCAATTGTTCTCGAGTTTCCTTGAGAACTTTTGGGTGTTGTCCATCAGGACCGATCGATTTGTTCCTCAAGTTATCTGACAACTTCCTCTCTTGTGAACGCAATGTCGTTCAGACTGACTTCCCGAGCATAAACATTATCTCGTTACTAGCCAAGCCCTCAACTGTGAACACTGAACAGGAGAAGCTATTCAGGACACCGGTGATGTCCTCAGGTGACGTTCTGAGGACACCATCTTCATCCATTAGCGGACCAACTGAGTCCTTAGCAATTCTACGCTCATTGACGTAGCGATATAAATCTTTTGGGTTCTCTTTGGCGTTTTCCGCAATGTTTTTCTCTTTTGTTCGCTTAGAGGATCGGACTAGTCTAGTGGCTGTCCTACACGCCAGGCGGTGCAGTTCTGCCGCCTCTTCGGTGTTATCCCTCAGTCGTTGCGCATTTAGTTGATCGCGACGATTCAAGGCTCTTGCAACTTCGACGTTCCACCAAGGGGGCCTGATCCTTTGAGCGGGATCAATTGTCCTCAAGGGTATACATCGGTCGCTTACCTCGCAAACTCTCTCATTGAGGATACGGCAGCAAGCGTCCACCGTACCGTCATCGAGTTGTTCGGTTAAGTTAAGTGCACTTAGTTGTTCTCTCATCCCCTGGAAGTCTGCTCGCGAAAAGTTGGGGCAGCGTATAGCTCCCTGGGGGGCTGGACAGGGCACTTTGATGGTGAATTCCACCGCGTTGTAGTCAGCACCTCCCATTTTTTGCCAACTAGGATGTTGCCAACCAAGCGCTCCTCAGTTGACATGACTAGGTCCAGTATGTTGTTCCCCCGGGTTGGTTCACGGACATACTGGGTCATGCCGTTTTCGGCGATAAACTCCGTTAGTTTATTGCCTGGGGCCTGTTAAGTTAAGCTCACCCAGTCAATATAAGGGAGGTTGAAGTCGCCGAAGATGATAGTCTCGTGATTATTTGAGACTATTTCTTCCAGCTTCTAATAGAGCTGGGCATCTTGTTCCGCAACGGTGTGGCTGTTGCGGTACACCGATGATAGCTTCAATGTCGCATAGGCCACTTTGATTTCTGCGTTAAGTATTTCGCTAGAAACTGTAGCCAGCGTTGCTCTAAGAAATGAATGCAGTATCTCCTTTATGTACTGCAAGGACCCGCCCCCTTGTTTACTTGAGGTGGGCTTGTTCGCGCTGAACATTTTGTAGCCTGGTAGCATTAACTCTGCTGCCAGGTTCCTACTCTGGAGATCGAACCATGTTTCGTTTATGCCAATGACATCAAACAAGTACAGGGTCGCCAGTCCCTCAGTTCGTCGAACTTAGGGGCATATGACTGCTCGTTTCAGAAGATGACCTTCAAACGGTGCGAGTCTTGGTCTTCGACATCTTCATCATTAAGGGGGGTCTCGACCTGGCGGCTGTGTACCAGGATCTTAACCATCCCTAGAATTGCCTTCTTGTGAGCCTAGTAACGCATTTACCGTGCCCGCTGCTTCTTCCTCTTGAGCGACTGATCGATGGTCATCGCTCCCATCCGGGAATCTGCTGCGGGCACGAGGCCCTCTAGGTAGGTTTCCCTGAGGTCAAAACTGGACCGTTTAAAGCACGCTGAACCCCTAACTTTTGGACATAGTATTTCTTAGCTCTTAGATGGAGCAGTCGGCCAAGTCGGGCATTTCCGACATCATGCATGTGTAGGCCGTCTGATAGAAACAGATTGAGTCTCTCCCGAAAGTCATCAAACAAATTGATGAAGGATACTCCATTGGACTTGCAAATGGTCTCGAGGGCTCGATTTATATAGGTTAACTTACTATACAGTTCGTCATCATCATACATTCGCGGTAAGATGGATGTGATGATCACTCGATCCGTTTTTGCCTTGAGGTTAGAAATCAGCTGCCTATACTTGGCTAGCAGATCTCCCGACCTTGTCCTTTTAAGATCTTTGGTGCCTACGTGGCAGATGATGAGTGTCTCCCGGCTGGAAGCTACAACTTCAGCAGGAGCACCTCTGATCTTTTCAGTTGTATCACCGGGTTTGCAAATAACCCGTCTCTTTGCCTTACACCTATGAGCAAATTCAACCACCTGGTGTCGGACGATAAAGTCACCTAGGACAAGTTTCTCAATTTCACCGTCCAGGTCCGTGAACCTCTCAAAGGTGTTCCGCGTTGGCATCACAAACGTGGACCGGTTCATGAAGGTTAACCGGTTCTGGACCTGCTGAAATCCATCCGAATCTACGCCGCTCCGTCGAGGTTGGGTGCGGTTTCGGCCCGTGGACGTCTTGGTCCGAGGTATCGGTTTAGCCCAGTTTTTAGTTTCCGGGCAGCTGAAAACCTCTTGGCCTGGCGGGAAGAAGTTACCCCGGGTTTGGGTTTAGGGATGGAAGCGAGTTGCGAGCTCACATCCAGCACCGGCAGCCCTGATACGGGTTTAGGGGTGGATGCGTGCTGCCGGTGCAGACTCTTACCCAGGACATCACGGTAGAAAGTCAGAGCAAGACCACCAAGACTCCCCCGCGATCGAACTGGCTTCCTTCGGTCATTCCTCACCCGGGATATCCCTCCGTCCAGCTGTAGAACATGGACCACTAACTCGTCAACTTTTACTACTTTCCTCGTCTGGTCAGCCAGGCTCTTACTAGCCTTCTCCATATCAGAACGTAGGCTTCTACTGAGGTCTGCAGCAAAACTCTCAAAATCACGCTTGCTTACGAGGTCCTCTTGGACCTTACGTACCTCGTCTCTCACCTCCGCTACGGACTCCCATGTCCTGCTGATCTCCTCTCTCATCTCCTCATAGTCACCAGCGACAGTATGCAGCTGCTGCTCGAGGACAAAGACCTTCCCCGCAAGGATCCCGTCCTCTCCGCCGTCGTCCCTCCGTCGCAGGCCCTGGTAGGTCACCAGGACCTGGTCGAGCCTACAATCTAGCTCGCACAACCAGCAGACGAAGACTCCCGTGAGGTCCCTGAAGACGCTCTTGCTCATCCTACCGAGGCAGACCGAACACTCCGCCAGAGTAGGAGGCATGCTCAGAAGTCGTCGGCGGGAATCTTCACTCCTACGGCAGGCACGCGCACTCACTTTGTTCATTATTTTATTTTAATGATTAGCACAATGACCACAGAAAATGTTCACAATCGTCTCAGAAAACAAAGACACGAAAAATGTCACTGAAACAGATAGGCACGAAAAATGTCACTGAAACAGATAGGCACGAAAAATGTCACTGAAACAGATAGGCACGAAAAATGTCACTGAAACAGATAGAAACGAAACATGTCGCGTTAACATAACAAGGCGTTATGTTAGCAAGGCGTTATGGTAAAATGTTGTTTGGTTAAAAAGATGTTATGATAACACGACGTCATGGTAACAAGGCGTTATGGTAACAAGGTGTTATGGTAACAAGGCTTTATGATAACAAGGCGATATGGTAACGAGGCGTTATAGCAACAAAGTGTTATTGCAAGAAGGCAATTTGGTAAGAAGGCGTTATGGTAACTAGGCGTTATAGTAACAAGGCGTTATGGTGACAGGGCGTTATGGTAACATAGCATTATGGTAACAAGGCCTTAAGGTACGGAGGCGTTATGGCAATATGCCTCTATGATAACAAGGCGTTATGGTGAAAAGGCGTAATGGTAACATGACGTATAGGTAACAAGCCATTATGAAAATTAGGCTTCATGATAATCAGGCGTGTTGGTAACAAGGCGGTTTGGTAACAAGGCGTTTTGGTAACAAGGTGTTAGAGTAATAATGCGTTATGGTAAGATGGCGTTTTAGTTACAAGGCATTGTGTTAACAAGATGTTAAGGTAACAAGGCGGTATGGTAACAAGGCGTTATGACAACATGACGTAATGAAAAAATGGGGTTTTGGTGACAAGTCGTTATGGTAACAAGGCGTTGAATTAACTAGACTTTATGGTAACGAGGCGTTTTGGTAACAAGGCTTTATGGTAACATGGCGTTATAGTAACAATGCTTTATGGTAACAAGGTGTAATGGTACCAAGGCGTTATGGTAACAAGGTGTTATGGTAACAATGCATCATGGTAACAAGACGTTATGTTAAAAAGGCGTTATGGTAACGACGTTATGCTAACAAGGCGTTATGGTAAAAAGGCGTTATGGTAAGAAGGCGTTATGGTAATAAGGCGTTATGCAAACAAGTCGTTATGGCAACAAGGCGTTATGAAAACAAGGTTTTATGATGACAAGTCAATATGGTAACAAGGTGTTATGGTAACTAGGCGTTATGGTTACAAAACGTCATGGTAACAGGGTGTTATGGTTTCACGCAGTTATGGTAACATGTCATAATGATAAAAAGTCCTCATGGTAACAGGGCTTTATGGAACCAAGGCGATATGACATCAATACGTTATGGTAACAAGGCTGTGTGGCAACATGGAAATATGGTATCTAGGCAGTATGGATACAAAGCGTTACGGTAACAAAGAGTTATGGTAACGAGGCGTTATAGTAACTAAGCTTTTTGAATACAAGGCGATATGGTAACAAGATGTTATGTTAAAAATGTGTTATGGTAACAAGGCGTCATAGTAACAAGGCGTTATGGCAACAAGGTGTGATGGTAACCAGGAGTTATGGTAACAAGGCCTTATGATAACAAGGCGATATAGTAACAAGGCGTACATGTAACAAAACGTTGTGGTAACAGGGCGTTTTAATAACAAGGCGTTATGTTAAATGGGTAACTAGGTGTTATGGTAACAAGGCGTTATTACGAGGCGTTATGGGAACAATGCGTTCCATGTGGAAAAACGACACGTTAAAAAGGCGTTATTGTGACAATGTGTTATATTAATACGGCACTATGGCAACAATGCGGTACTGTAACAAGGCAATAGGATTTGAAGGTGTTATGCTAAAAGGCATTATTGTGACAAAAAGCGTTGGTGACAAGGCATTTTGGTAACAAAGCTTTATGATAACAAGGCATTATGGTAACAATGCGTTACGATAAAAATGTGTTATGGTAACAAGGCGTTATGATAACAAGGCGTTATGGTAACGTTTCTTAATGATAACAAGGCGTTATGGTAACAAGCGTTATTGCAACAAAACGTTATGGTAACAAAACTTTATGGTAACATGGTGTAATGGTTACAAGGCGTAAGGTAGCAACGTGTTATGGTAACAAGGCGTTATGACCTAATGTCGTAATGGTAACAATGCATTTTGACAAAAAGGCTTTATGATAATAAGGCAAAATAGTAACAAGACGTTATGGTAACAATGCGTTATGGTAACATGGCTTCACGATAACAGGGCGTTACGGTAACAGGGCGTTATGTAACAAAACGTTATGGTAACAAGACCTTATGTTAAAAAGGCGTTATAGTAATAAGCCGTTATGGTAACAAGGCGTTATTGTAACAAGACGGTATGGTAACAGGACGTTATGGTAAAAATGCAAGGCGATATTGTAACAATGCGTTAAGGTGACAATGTGTTGAGGTAACAAGGCGTTACGGTAACAAGGCTTTCTGGTAACATTTCTTAATGATAACAAGGCGTTATGGTTACAAGTACATTGTCAACAAAACCTTTTGGTAACAAGTCGTTATGGTAACACGGCGTTATTGTTACAAGGCGTATGGTAACGAGGTTTTATGGTTACAGGACGTTATGGTTACATGGCGTAATGGTAACAAGGTATTATGACAATAAGGCTTTTGATAAAAAGGCGTTATGGTAACAAGGCGTTATGGTAACAAGGCCTTATGTTTACAATGCTTTATAGTAACAGGCTTTGATATAACAAGGCGTTATTGTAAGAAGGCGTTATGGTGAAAATGCGTTATTGATACAAGGCGTATGGTAACAAGGTGTTATAGCTACAGGATGTCATGGTTACATGGCGTAATGGTAACACGGCATATGGTAACAAGGCGTTATGGCAACAAGGCGTTATGGTAACGAGGCGTTATGCTAACAATGCGTTATGTAAACAAGGCGTTATTGTAACATGGTGTTTTGTTAGAAAGGCGTTATGATAACGTGGCGTCATGGTAACAATGCGTTATGGGAACAAGGCGTTATGGTAACAAGGCAATATGGTATTAGAGCAAAATGGCAATATAGCACAAAGGTGGTATGGCAAAAAGGCGTTATGGTAAAAAGGCGTTATGGTAACAAGGCGTCATGTTAACAAGGCTGTATGATAACAAGGCGGTAGTGCAGCAAGGCGTTATGGTAACAAGGGGTTATGTTGATAAGGAGCTATGGTAACAATCTGTTATTGTAACATGGCGTTATCATAACAAGGTGTATGGCAACAAGGCGTCATGGTAACAAAGCGTTATGGTAACAAGGCGTCATGGTAACAAGGCTTTATGATAACAAGGCGATATGGTAACGAGGCGTTATAGTAACAAAGTGTTATTGCAAGTAGGCAATTTGGTGAGAAGGCGTTATGGTAACTAGGCGTTATAGTAACAAGGCGTTATGGTGACAGGGCGTTATGGTAACATGGCATTATGGTAACAAGGCCTTAAGGTACGGGGGCGTTATGGCAATAAGCCTCTATGATAACAAGGCGTTATGGTGAAAAGGCGTAATGGTAACATGACGTATAGGTAACAAGCCATTATGAAAATTAGGCTTCATGATAATCAGGCGTGATGGTAACAAGGCGGTTTGGTAACAAGGCGTTATGGTAACAAGGTGTTAGAGTAATAATGCGTTATGGTAAGATGGCGTTATAGTTACAAGGCATTGTGTTAACAAGGTGTTAAGGTAACAAGGCGTTATGGTAACAAGGCGTTATGACAACATGACGTTATGAAAAAATGGGGTTTTGGTGACAAGTCGTTATGGTAACAAGGCGTTGTATTAACTAGACTTTATGGTAACGAGGCGTT
The DNA here is from genome assembly GCA_016164225.1 of Gammarus roeselii. Classification (NCBI taxonomy): domain Eukaryota; kingdom Metazoa; phylum Arthropoda; class Malacostraca; order Amphipoda; family Gammaridae; genus Gammarus; species Gammarus roeselii. Next base: position 191 of record SDVV010039761.1, on the reverse strand, counting down.
TTGGTAACAAGGCTTTATGGTAACATGGCGTTATAGTAACAATGCTTTATGGTAACAAGGTGTAATGGTACCAAGGCGTTATGGTAACAAGGTGTTATGGTAACAATGCATCATGGTAACAAGACGTTATGTTAAAAAGGCGTTATGGTAACGACGTTATGCTAACAAGGCGTTATGGTAAAAAGGCGTTA
>SDVV010039760.1:0-10598 GCA_016164225.1 Gammarus roeselii | reverse complement strand
AGGATGAAACGGGGAATAATATGCAATACTTGGTAATTTTAGGTTAGAATGAGTTAAGATTATGACCATCATTACAGACCTTCAGTGAAAAATGTTGAAGTGGATCTGGTGAATGGTCGAAAAAGTCAAATATTCTGAATGGGAACGCAGTCTCATAACAAAAGCCTGAATTAATCAAAATATTCTAAGTGGCTAAACTGCAAACGAAATACAAACATTTATAGAAGTAAGACTTGCGGGAATAAGCATGTAGCAAAGACCTGCGATTGGATAACATAATTGAGATGTACAGTCAATTATTGAAGAATTTCAACACTAACATTCAACACAATCCGGTAGAATAGTTCTCCAAGGTAATATGGAACCGGACCCAAATCCATTGTCGAGAGGGGAAACACACAATTTTTTTTTAATCATTTCATCCAAATAAGCGTATTTTATACCCAACGCCCCATGAAAATAGGCAAATTTATATCGAATACAGAAATATTCATATGATATCAAATCAAAAATATACACCAACATCTAAAAAAAAATAGCTAAATAAGATTTTCTACTCTACCCTAAGCAAGAACGATTAACTATTATATACGGTGTATCCTACCGCACTCAGATGATGAAGCCTACTCCAATATCCGACGTGATCTGGTTCATGACTAAGATTGTATACTAACATAACAGTCATACCGAAAATAACTGTATTTAACGCTGAGTTAATGTGAAAATGTTATTTTATACTATCATACCATTCAAATCTATAATAAATTCCTAGACCTAACTGATGCTATACCTTTGGGAGTACAAATCCAAGCCTACTGTGTCATACAAATGAACTCTATAATGCTTTACTAGGTCACTCCTCAGCAATCTACCACTATTATATAACAAATTTAGAGGCAACCTACAGTCATGATACGATGCCACAGACGTACCTCGCATCTGTTAACCCATCGTATCTGAACAGCCTCGAACAAAGATACATCCCGTTGAACATGGATGAACTCCAAAAATTTCAACTAAAGAGTATAAACCACCTCTACACTTGAACCCATCAATCCAGTAAATTATCGTCTAAACGTTAAACTACATATTTGCTAGGGATCAATGACGAAAATTCCACCACAAAGATGCAGTATGGACATACACCTCATAAACATACAATCCTATGATTCTCGTGAAAAAAAAACGTAACATCAGGAACATATATAAAATAGCTAAATAAGGTTCTCTACTCTGCCATCATTCAAATAAAAATTGTACTACATTATGGTATCCATCCTAATAAATCGGTCCATTGACACAAACAAGCATAAACAGAATGAGCTTTTGCCTAGGGGTCTCTCTAGCTTCTCCTAAATATTGAAGAATGTTCTTACAATAAATATACAATACCTTAACAGGAAGACCAAATTTGTAACGAATCGTCTGTTCTATATCTATAATAACTACGTAAAATATTGTACCAGGATGCAAGAAGATATATAAAACACTATAAATGAACAAAATGTAACTAAATTAGACCTGAAATAATGTTCTATATTGTAGACACAAACGTAATATATCCTAAATTGAATAAAAACCAACATATTGCATTGAAGATGGAAATTCAACAGAGAAGCTACAAAACTGAAAGACCTATACTAAACTCACGAGATAAAACAAAGCAAGAAGATTAATTCTCGACCATACCCAAAACATACATTAAAAACGTGATGAACTAGCATGTAACCAAACAAACAAGAAATGTGTATAAGATACCACGACATGCAGGCGACAGAACTGAAACCTACAGTAAATACGGTATAGTATATACAAAATCTAATGAAATTAGCCTCAAAATCAGTCCATAACGAGGTTGAATTACCATTTCTTTAACTAAAGTAACCAAGGTTTAATCGTAACAGCTGTGTCATATATACATATAAAACTATCACAATGACGCTACAACCAACCAATTATGCCTGAAATAGCTTGCTACATGGATGCTTCAAGCCTAAAATACCCTAAAATGCCTAATACTGTATGAGTTAACTGATCGAAATTCCGAAACAGTAAAAAATTCAACATAAATCAATTGATCATTACTAAGTATGTATACATAATATTTTAACTTACGGTAAATCCATATCGTTCAGGTATTTTCGCTATTCGAAAAAGGCGTCAATGGAACACTGATATAAGTGTTTCAAAACTGGGTAATGCAATATGGGGTAGATAGATTCTCGACCGTAGGTGCTGCATCATCCCACAATACATACCTAAACACGCCAATAATCATACTAATAATCCATACTAATCCTATAGATAGTATATACATATGAAATAAATAGATGGGAAAAACACAGAATCTTGCCTGCAATCCTACCTTCAGGCTGGTACAAACAGGACCATTCGCACACTAAGGCTGGAAATTTAGTTATAAGACTTACCTACCATATTAATCCTATAAAAGAATATATAGTGATAAATGAACAAAACATATACAAATATCCCAAGCCCCCACCGCTACGAACCCACCAATCAAGCATTGAATGAGTCATTTATACCACATCTAGGTAAGAGAACACACGTATATGTTCACATAAAAATTATAGAAATATAATCCATACATAAATATATAACGATATATACACTCAAACGTAGCAAACGTGACACGGCAACAAATTTATAAGACAATGAACAGGTAAGAGCAAACTCACACAATCTTCCAGGAGCGTAGCCACGTTTTTGCCTAGGGGATCCCTACGCCCCGTCCCCACCAGAAATTTGGAATAACACTAATCCTACCAGAACCGAATAAATATATATAACGAGCAACAGTTAGTGTCCAATTATACTCCACTACAACCATCTAAAGAAGTAAAAACTTATATATAAACATAATATATACCAAAATACAGTACAAATTAAAATGTTCATAACATAAGCCTTGCCAATCAAGGGCGCAGGCCTGCTTCCATCCCGTCGTTCCCCTTCCGTCCCCCTTCCGGTCTCCGCCCCCCCCCCTCGTCCGTTAGCTGACTTGGGGCACCAAACCAGTACCGGTACCCTACGCTCCCGCTCCCCGTTTCTGCGCGCACCCCCGTACGCTCGGTGAGTCAAGGTGCATGCATCGCGTCCTATAGCGGTGAAATGTTATGTGCAAATGCACGTAGACCGGACAAAATCCGTCATTCGCCGCTATACCTACTACTTCTGGTTCATGACTAAGATCGTATGCTAACATAACAGCCATACTGAAAATAACTGACATTTAACGCTGAGTTAATGTGAAAAACGTTATTGTATACTATCATGCTATTCAAATCTATTATAAATTCCTAGACCTAACTGATGCTATGCCTCTGGGAGTACAAATCCAAGCCTACAGTGTCATAAAAATGAACTCTATAATGCTTTACTAGGTCACTTTTCAGCAATCTACCACTGATATATAACAAATTTAGAAGTAACTTACAGTCATGATACGATGCCACAGACGTACCTCGCATCTGTTAACCCATCGTCTCTAAACAGCCTCGTACAAAGATACATCCTGGACATAACCAAAATCTAAACACATGTACAGTGGTCAAACATGAGTCTCAGAGAGTGTGTGGCCATAAAAAGCTTGGGTTCTGTTTACTGATGACTTAAGTAAAACACTACAAGCCCATGAAACTCAAGATCGACGACTACAAGAACGTACATAATTCACGTTGAACATGGATGAAGTCCAAAATGACAACCAAAGAGTATAAACCATCTCTACACTAGGACCCATCCATCCAGAAAACTATCATCTAAACGTTAAACTACACATTTGCTAGGGATCAATGACGAAAATTCCACACAGATGCACATGGACTCACACCTCTTAAACATACATTCCTATGATTCTCGTGGAAAAAAAAACATAACATCAGGAACATATATAAAAATAGCTTAATAAGGTTCTCTACTCTGCTATAATTCACATAAAAATTGTACTACATTATGGTATCCATCCTAATAAATCGGTCCATTTACACAAACAAGCATAAACAGAATGAGCTTTTGCCTAGGGCACAGTCTAACTCCTTCTAAATATTGAAGAATGGTCGTACAATAAATATACAATGCAATAACAGTAAGACCAAATTTGTAACAAAATCGTCTGTTCTATATCTATAATAACCACGTCAAATATTGTAACAGGATGAAAGAAGATCTATAAATCACTATAAATGAACAAAATGTAACTAAATTAGACCTGAAATAATGTTCTATATTGTAGACACAAACGTAATATATCCTAAATTGTATAAATAACCAACAGATTGCATTGAAGATGGAAATTCAACAGAGAAGCTACAAGACTGAAAGACCAATACTAAACGCACGAGATAAAACAGATAAAACATACCCAAACATACCCATACCCAAAACATACATTAAAAACGTGATGAATGAGAATGAACTAGCATGTAACCAAACAAACTAGAAATGTGCATATGATACCAAGACCTGCAGGCGACACAACTGAAACCTATAGTAAATACGGTATAGTACATACAAAAATCTAACGAAATTAGCCTCAACATCAGTCCATAACAGGGTTGAATTAACATCTCTTTAACTAAAGTAACCACGGTTTAATCGTAACAGATGTGTCATACATACATATAAAACTACCACAATGATGCAACAACCAAGCAATTATGCCTGAAATAGCTTGCTACATGGATGCTTCAAGCCTAAAATACCCTAAAATGCCTAAAACTGTATGAGTTAACTGATCGAAATTCCGAAACACTAAATATTCAACATAAATCAATCAATCATTACTAAGTATACATAACATAATATTTTAACTTACAGTAAATCCATATCGTTCAGGTATTTTCGCTAATGGAAAAACGCGTCAATGGAACACTGGTATAACTGTTTCAAAACTGGGTAATGCAATATGGGGTAGATAGATTCTCGACCGTAGGTGCTGCATCATCCCACAATACATACCTAAACTCGCCAATAATCATACTAATAATCCATACTAATCCTATAGATAGTATAATACATATGAAATAAATAGATGGGAAACACAGAATCTTGCCTGCAATCCTACCTTCAGGCTGGTACAAACAGGGCCATTCACACACTAAGGCTGCAAATTGAGTTATAAGATATACCTACCATACTAATCCTATAAAAGAATATAAAGGGATAAATGAACAAAACATATAAAAATATCCCAAGCCCCCACCGCTACGAACCCACCAATCAAGCATTGAATGAGTCATATATATCACAACTAGGTAAGAAAACACACGTATATGTTCACATAAAAAATATAGAAATATAATCCATACATAAATATATAACGATATATACACTCAGACGTAGCAAACGTGACACGGAAACAAATTTATAAGACAGGGAACAGGTAAGAGCAAACTCACATAATATTCCAAGAGCGTATCCACGTTTTTGCCTAGGGGATCCCTACGCCCCGTCCCCACCAGAAATTTGGAATAACACCAATCCTACCAGAACCGAATAAATATATTTAACGAGCAACAGTTAGTGTCCAATTATACTCCACTACAACCATCTAAAGAAGAAAAAACATATATATATAATTACAATATATATCAAAATACAGTTAAAATTAATATGTTCATAACATAAACCTTGTCAATCAAGGCCGCAAGCCTGCTTCCATCCCGCCGTTCTCCTTCCGTCCCCCTCCCCCCTTTCCAGTCTCCCCCCCCCCTTCCCCCGTCCGTTAGCTCACTCGGGCATCAAACCAGTTCCGGTACCCACCGCCCCCCGCTCCTCGTTTCTGCGCTAACCCCCGTACGGACCGGTTGAGTCAAGGTTGCATGCATCGCGTCCTTCCCCGAACGGCTCTTCTATCCCTATCTACAGTATAATCCTTCACTAATTTGCGTTTCGCTCCGGTATACTCTACTGGTAGGGTTGACTCAGGAGGTTTGTAGATGAATGGGTTATATATTGTGCTATTGTGTGTGATGTGGCATGTGTATTGAGTTGTTTTTGTCTAATGTTTTTTGTAGGCCTTAGGCATGACATAGTATCCGTTCACGGTATAATTGCATTTGCGTTAAGAAGTAAATTCATTACTGGACCGTTGGGTAAGAATAAGCAAGCATAGATATAAAGTATAATTTTATCAGAAACAATTACATAGTACTTTGCATGCGGTATTAAATGTCATGTTTCCGCACATATTTTGGTTACACGAGTTATTATTATTCCTGGACACTTTCATGAGAATTTTTTCGACTTTAGTATCATTTTTTTCGTAATTCTTTCATTAGGAACTGTTGGATATTCTTTTTTACGGGGACATTTCGACATAGGTGATACGCGATGTCAAGACAATACTTTGAATTGGTTTCTGTGGTATGAATGCTATAATTGCAGGAGTTTTGCTATATGTAGCTATATTTCCTCCATATATTATTGGACTAAACCTAAACGAATCGGAAAAGTGTTTTTTATTGTTATTTTTAAATATGAGGATCCAATCATGTACCCTTCTATGGGATACATGGGCATTGTGTTTTCGGCAAAGCATTAAGATACCTATTATTGCACAATGGGCATTGTATGTTCATCGGACCCCCTGGGATGGTTTGTCGACCGATGCAAAGAAACCTGTTACGCTCTGTTATTATTATTATTATTATTATTAAATCGTTCATTCCCGTTGCCTGCCAATGTTTTTTTTTTTTTTTTAATAATGAAATTCTTAAAAATAGGACATGAAACTTCATTATCAACTACGCTATTTGAATGAACGAAAACGAGAGTTCAATTTGAATTCGTCACAGCTCATCTCTAGGGGCCGCCGGTTCGGATTACATGGAGCGAAATATTATTTACAATAGTATCATTAGTGCACTTACAGAAAATGTCTATTGTGACAAAATAATCTCGACTACATAGCGTTGTGAAAACCAGTGACAGGCGGGGTCGAAAAATAAGAAATATTTGGGGTGGATAAATAACAAAACTACATGGGTGTGGAAAATAACAAGTATATGGGGTGGGAAATCACTCATGCACGTGGTTAGAGTCCCGAAGAGATGGGGTTGGGACATCAAAATGTGCTAACATATTGTAATGAGAAGTCTACATTATTGTACGGTGACAAAGGTGTGGATGGACGACATGAATTATACAGAAAATATGAATACAATATAGGGTTGGGGAAACGAAAAGCGCTAACATGTTGTAGGGATCGGTCTATGAATAATGAATAATGAAGGAGTGAATAGGCGACATAAGTTATACAATAAAAAGTTATACATAAAATACATACCAAGAAACTGAATTTACAATATACACGATTCATGACCGCTAGGAAATGATTAAATGATTGACAAATAGAATAATACAATGCTGGAGTACACAAGTCGGATTAATATACTTCTGGTATAGCAGACAAAACAAAATATTAGCTTATAAGGCAATGATTGTATCACTAAAAAAGGGTACAGTAATTGTTAGAAATAACTCAATGAATTATATTAAAATCTAGTTAACCTTTGTAAAAGTTAGAAGCTGCCTATCGTTCCTCGAGACGACTGAGTTCATATTTTAATTATACATAAACGATTGAAACATTTGAAACATAGAAATAGACATAACGCTATTAACACTAATGGTAATTGGCAAAGTCAATAGTGATCGGTAGCAACATGAAGAACATATGTATCGTCAGAGTAAAAACGATTTGATGGTGCCTCAATGTTGTGAGTTATGGTGGTATTGTTTTCGGACAAGCTGAAGAACAGAATGCATTTTCTGGTTATTGGTATTATGCATTTAGCTTGTGTTTGTGGGGAAAGTTACGGTTTTAAAATGATCGGTCAATAGATGTTCACTAAGACTATTCATGAAGGATGTGTTGGATTTGGGTTTCTTGACTCTTGTTGGGAGGTTGTTCCAGGATTTTGGTCCAGTGATCTAAAAGGCTCTACAAGCAGTTTTTGTTTTCCTGTGTTCAACATGCAGAGTATCATTATTTCTTGTGAATAGATTGTTATTTTCCCCTCGAGAATATATGTGCCTTTAGCTGTCGGGTGAATGTTTTCTAGAAGATCTTTATGAGTTCTGATCGTCTCATGGAACGCCAGTTTGTTGTCGATATTGAGTTACTGTAATTTTTCGAGGAGAGGACTAACGTGGTCTCGTTTTTTGTGGTTACCATCGCATATTTTCTTACCGCAAAGTTTATACAACGTTGCACTTTTTCTCTTTGAGTTTTGGTGCATTTCCACCAAATTGAAAGACAGTAGATGATGTGAGAAAATACTAAGGCGTGGACAATCAGTAATCTTGATTTGAAATCCAATTTTTCTTTCTCGAAGTTTAGGAACAAACATGGAACACAGAGTAGTTACGTGGTGTTTAAAGGAAAGATCTAGATCAAACCATACCCCGGGACTTATAACTTTATCTTCAACAGGAATATCAGATTTGCCTATCCTGATAGAGAAATCCATTGGAACTGCTTTTCTTTTCGAGTTCGTGCCGAACAAGATGCATTTTGTTTGCTTGAGCTTGAGTCCATTTTTATCATACCAAGATTTCAGATTAGTTACGGCTGTCTCAGTGTCATCTTTCAGCGCATTCAGATCTGACAGCTTACGGTAAAGCAATATTCGAACATCGTCGGCGAACATTACTGTTTTTACTTGTTTTCTTGCTAATTTACAGTCAATGCCATTTACAAAAACCAGGAACAACAAAGGGCCAAGTACCGAACCTTGGGGTACCCCAAAGGCAACTGTGGTCGAATTTGACGTTGTTGCGTTATCGAGTTGAACTGATTGTGGCCGATTTATCAGATAACTTTCGAACCAAATAGGGTCTATTCCAATGTTGCGGAGCTTGCCAAAAAGAATTGTATGGCATACACTGTCGAATGTTTTCGATAAGTCTAGCAATACCAGCTTAGATATCTGTCCCTCATCAAAGTTTTTGTACAGATCTTCAGTGATGCTCATAAGTGCGTCTTCTGTTGGCAATTTTCGCCGATAAGTATACTGGCAGTCATTTAACAGCTTGTTTGATTCGAGGTAATCAATCAATTGGGTAGATATTACCATTTATCGAATCTTGGATAGGACGGGCAGATGACTGATTAATCTAAAGTTGGATGGTTCATTCGTGTACCCAGATTTATGGATTGCTTTTATGATTGCATGCTTCCAGATCTCCGGAAAAGTTTCACTTGCTGTGGAGGTGTTAACAACTGTGCTGATTTAAGGCAAGGTAACTATTAGACTGTCTTTTTAGATATTGTAGGGCTAAACCATCTATTCCTGTAGAATTTGTGTTCCTCAAGGCAAATGCAGCTCGTTTCACTTCGTGTTGCGATACATGCTGCTTTGGTTTACATTTGAAGTATGCTTCTTGGTCGCTGTCTCCATTGAAAGCTTTTGAACTCCATGTATCTGTTGCGTCGCTCTGTAATCCTTGCTAAGCTTTCTGGTTAGCTCTTCAAAAACCTGTTTCCCAACTCCAGCAAAGTACTCGTTGAACTTCTCTGAAGCTGCTTGAGGATTCGAATTAGTAGGCGAGGTGATTTTGATTGTGTAGGGAACAATCCTTTTCAGTACATTCGATGTTGCTTTTTTATTGATTTTGCACTGTTCTAGTTCCTCATGATTGTATCTAATTTTTGCCTTCCTGACTTCAAGTTTGACTCTTCTATGTTGAATTCGAAATAAATCTTATCAGGTGATGCTTTGCTTTTATCTGTGTTTGAGATATTTTTAGAGTGCAATTTTGTTTCGCAGTTTTTCTGTAATCCATTTAACCGGCATGCTTTTCATTGTTTTAGTTTCCGTTGGCGCCACAGCGTTCAAACATGTGAGAAGATAGTCTGTGAGAAATTAAGCTTGCTCTGTGACGTTATTTGTGCTATGTATTAGATTTATCATCTTGACGTTTGCCACTAGTTGTGCTCTGAAATTATCCGCGGTGTAATTTCTTTTGGTACTACAAATTATTTTGTATCCATGTTTCTTCGCTTTTTTGATGTTAATGGTGCAGTTCATTTCATGGTGGTCCGAGAAAGAATTGGGCTCCACGTCTGTGGTAACAATGGAAGACGGGTTGTTACTTATGAGCAGATCCAATAGAGTTTGGTATTTGGGAGTAATTCTTGTTGCACTCTTTATGAGCTGATGCAGCCCAAGTATGTCTAAAATCGGTTTCGTATTGTGTGATTTCAATTTCAAATTTTATACTATAGTGAACAGAAAGCTATGTATTAGCTATGTATTACTGGGCGCAAAGGTGCCAGAGCATAGATCGGAGTTTAGATATGGGGTAATACTAAACGTATTTAGATTAGGTTTTTAGGCAAACGAAGGGCGCCGCACACGACGCACGTCCCTAGGGGAGCTTTCGGGCCCGCCTAAGCTTTCGACTTGAGTGTAGATATCTTGTATCTGTGTATATTTATATCATATATATAAATATACACAAATACAAAATATCTACACTCAAGTCGAAAGCTTAGGCGGACCCGAAAGCTCCCGTAGGGACGTGAGTCGTGTGCGGCGCCCTCCGTTTGCCTAAAAACCTAAGCTAAATAC